>OVAF01001842.1:0-18960 GCA_900406245.1 Odontarrhena argentea | reverse complement strand
TTTTTGTTGTTTGGTTTGGATTAGGTTTAGACTTTGTGTGAGATATTCAATTGGTTTTGTTTTACGTTATATTATATGTCGAACTTTATAATTTTTAATAATTTTATATTATTCAGATAATAAAAATGAAAAAAAAAAAATCGTTGTGAAACAACAAAACAAAAGGATAGAATTAGCCTCAGATTAATCAAAAATTAGGACAGCATAAAGAAAAGAAAAAGAAAAAAAAAATCAGATTGAATCATACGGACCGACAGAAGCAGTTTAGAGTTGATCGGAATTGGGCTAACAAACATACAAGCCCACTAATATAAGTCTAAGCTCGAGTCTATGTTCTAGAATCCTACAAGACGGTTCGCTTTTAAAAATTAGATCTCTTCGCCGTTTCGTCTCCGACCAATCTCCCCACAATCCAAAACCCTAACTTCATTACCGATCTCTGCAAATCTCGAAGAAGGACAATGGCAATAATACGAAACAGCTTCTCTTTAATCATGGGGACAATTTGCGGAATCTACATCGCTCAGAACTACAACGTCCCCAACATCAAGCAACTCGGGAACTGCGCTGTCTCAATGGCCAAGCAATTAGAGGAGAAATATCGCAAACCCAAAAGTAAAGACGACTTGTGAAAGAGATTGGATTCCTCCACTTGTTTCTTTTGTTTTTCCCTATTGATTTTGCTATATTTTTTGTTTAGGGTTGTAAATTCCAAGAAATTTAACAATCAAATAGATTATATTCTCTGTTTTCTGAAAATCTACATTCGATTTGATTTGTTTCTAGCTGGTCCCTGGATCTCACTCTACTTCAATTGCTGTAAATTTTTTTAGCATATTTGATTGGTATGGAATTTTATAAAATGAGTAACATTCTCATACAAACCTTAAAAATTGAAAACATAAAACAACAGAGTAAACCAAAATGTCAATTGTTAAAAAAACTGGGAAATCAAGAATGAATGGAAAAGGGAAAATTCAAAGAAGGACATCGATGGGAGGTCTAGATGCAGATGATGAAGTATCCACTTGATCGTCCTCGGATGATCCAGAGATCATAGCCTTTACTTCTGCTATAATAAGTTTAGTAAGCAACAATCCAGAGATGAAAGCAGCCGTCATCAACATGTAGAACACAGCGTCCCAACTAATCAGAGAGATGTAACCGGTGAGAACCGGTCCAATGGCTGCACCAATGGATCCTGTACCGTCTATAATAGCTGTGACTGTTGCCAAAGCTCTGGCATTGCCTTGGAGAGATTTGTGTGTTCCCAGATCAGCGGAGACGGCTGTTGTGATGAGAGCAAAAGGGCCAATGACAAATATTCCTGATGTGAACATGAGAATCATGTTGATGGTCAATGAGATGTGTCCGTAGACTCTGTAGAGGAATAGAGCTGGGATTGCTAGGTAGATGAATCCTGCAGCTGTGATTGCTCGGCCGTTGAGTTGATCAGAGACATATCCGGCTAAGATTCCTCCTACCACGCCTCCAACATCGAAGATTGTGGACAAGTTTCCTGATGTCTCCTCGGACAAGTACTCTCCTCCAATCACTGCATCAAAGTAATTGAGAGAGACAATACATTAGAAGGCTAGGCATACATATCAAACCAAACCGTATAGTGAAGGAGAGATGAGGAGAAACATACTGTTGTGGCTGACGTAGAAAGGAAGCCAGTAGAGGAAAGTGTAAGAGACCAATTTGGTAAAGAAGAGGCACAAGGCGAAAGGAGTAACACCAGGAATTTTCCAAGCGGCCAAGAATCCGACTGCATTTCTATCGAATCCAGTGCTCATCCTAGAGGTCAACAAACTCTCTGTAATGGTATCACCTAGCCTCATTGTCGAGTCAACTTCAGTTCCATCTCTTTCCGCCCCAACGGTTGGAGGGTTAACCGGCAAGAAAAAGTAAACAACCAACCCAAGAAAAGTTATGAGGGCGGCCGGACCGAGAAATGACCAACCCCACCCAAATCTAAGCAGACCGGATGCTAAAAGAGAGCCTACGATGTTACCGAGTGAAGTGTGAGCACTCCAAACACCCATAATCATCCCTCTCCTCTTCTTGTCGAACCAATTACCGAGCACGGCCACAACACAAGGCCAACCTATGGACTGAAACCACCCAGCCAAAACCTGGACCGCCAAGAAATAGTAGAAGCTGTGGAATTCCGCCCAGAAGGCAACTCCGAATAGAGCTGTGAAAAGGCCAGTCCCGACCATACCGATGGTCAAAAACGTCCTGAGATCCAAACGATCACCCAAATGACCCGCTACAAACATTCCAACCGCGTAGACAGCAAGAAATGCCAAGTCGATTTGTCCGAGCAAGGCTGCTCCATCTGGTCCATCAAAGGGAGCCCAACCGCCTCTGACTGTTGACGCGGAAAGCGTCCCCTTGACGATGCTATTGGGCTTTCGGGCTGCATGGAAGGCAATGTAGGCGACAAAGGTCAAGACAAAGACAAGAGCTTGGTATTGCTTGAAGGAGAGTCTTCCTGAACGTTTAAACCGTTCCAAGAACAAGATTCCACATGGCTTGGTTTCTTCATACAGGAATTGGGATGAAGTCCATGACGCCATCTCTTTGGAAACTCGCCAAAATCCTGAAAGCAAAACAAAGATATGAGTTTGTCTATTACTTGTAAAGCAAGGAAACTTTACAAAGAAACCTAAAAGAGAAGGAACCTTTGAAATTTGAGATTTGGAGATAGGAGAAAAATACCTCTCTCTCGCTCTCCGTTCTCTGTCACTTCAATGGTTGGAGAAGTCGGGAGGAGAAGAACTCTACTTAAATAAGGCCAAAGTAGCTCATCTTAAAATAACTTATTTTGCCCCTTTGTTGTATTTTTTTTTTTTTGTTGACCAAGCTTTTGCTTCACTGGCCTTCAGTTTTCTAGATTATATTTCACCACGTATATGTATATAGTTCAAATACACACGGTGTTGCACACTTTGTTAAGCCTCGTGATCATGGCAGGTTCTTTTCATAAGTCATTGCAACTTCCACATGCAATAAAATTGAAAGTTGGAAAGTTATCTTTTGCGAATTTTCCTTGGGCAAAGACGCAAAGTATAGCACATATAGAGCTTAACCAGAACTCAGAAATGGAAACTTTTAAAATTAGAAAGAAACCAAATTAAACGAGACGATATAAAACCTACTCTTCAAATCAAAACAATGTGGAATTATCTTCAATATTAGTTTTGTGTGAAATGGCAAGTCGGCGTTGGGTCTGTCGTTTGTGCACGCACGTAAGAACATCAACGCTGAATCTAGTTAATTATATTCAACTCTAATTAATTATGTAATTTCTGTACAGAACAACAAATAATCAATAATAATATTCTTTGGAATGGTACTTCATTTTAGTGTCCATGTTCATTGTTGTCTAGTTCACAAGAAGTTGAGAGAAGATGTCTACAAATACATTTCCTCTTATAAAATTATTAAGCATAGAACATGTATAAACTAATGTCTTTCGTATGAACTATGAGATCTTGGTTAGAATAGTCATGTGAGTTAAGTCTCCTACAAATGAAACCACGTCATCTACGGATACCATCTGATGCTTTTACTGGGTCAATTTGTATGCTATCAATCTTGGTGATTAGGTTTTAGAAAGTCATGAAAGTTGTCTGGAGTTGTCTTGACAGAGGTTTATCAAGATCTGCCAAGTTATGACAGACATCGTTAATGTTGATTTGCAAGTTCTGTCGAGGCTTTCCAAGACTTGGTGAACCTTGATGGTGAGCAGACTATCGGTGAAAATTCATCCAAAATGTTCACCTTAGAATATGTACCATAGCCATACGAACATTAATCAAACGAATCTTGCGACGAAATTGCGATAGAGATGGAAGGTAAATTCTCAGAAACCAAACAAGAGGAAATAGATATATAGAAATACACATACCAAGCATCCAACAAAAAAGGGAGATAAACAAGATATACTAAAACTAAAATGCATACTAAAAGACCACCACCAATATTAGCTCAAACATGTTACCATTTTTATCATCTACATACCAGAAGAGGATGCATGGTCTTTGAACAAGAGCTTTGCG
Organism: Odontarrhena argentea; assembly: GCA_900406245.1. Taxonomy (NCBI): domain Eukaryota; kingdom Viridiplantae; phylum Streptophyta; class Magnoliopsida; order Brassicales; family Brassicaceae; genus Odontarrhena; species Odontarrhena argentea. Next base: position 14,890 of record OVAF01001842.1, on the reverse strand, counting down.
GAATCAGCCACAAGTCCAGTCCTCTTCAAACATAGCCCTGCCTGCATAGCCTTGAGCTTCTTCAACTTCTCCTCCATTTCCTTCTTCTTTGGTCCTTCCGGAACCATACCCCAACCTGCAATTACTGCGGATTCATCCAAACCAACAGCAGACGCGTTCTCTTGCTTAAAGAAGGACGAAATCTCGCTACCACCGGAGCAGACACTAACAACGCTTACAGCATTAGCAATCGCCAATGGTTTCTCAGTCACTTCTTTCTTTTTAGGCAAGTGAGGTTTCAACTTAAACTCTATCGGTTTCCCTTCGAGCTTCCTCCTGAATTTCGATTCCAAAACACCGTTATTCCCCCAAATCTTTCTAGACAAGTCGAAAATCTTCTCATCGAGGTCTTTGGAAAACACTATCTCCTCTTCACTCTTCCCTTTCTTCAGAGCATTCTTGACTGTATTCGCAAACCTTTTCTTTAACCTCTGAATCTTCGTCACTAATTGACTTCGATTCGCATTGAAATTAATCAATTCCTTCACATAATCACAGAATCCATCAATCTCCCAAGGTCTGGTAGAGGTGAAGTCAAGAATACCTTGAAGCAGATTAATCTCATCAGTCTCACTGAATATCCTCTGAAACATTTGCTTCGTTTCATCTCCAGAAACTTTCTTCTTCCCCTCTTCCTCATTCGTCTTCATCTTCTTCTTAGAAGCATCCTCTGACTGTTTCATTGCGCGTTTGCTCGTAGAGCTCTCGGGAACACTCGATTTCGTCGCCTTCGAAGCGGAGATCGGGCCAGTGTTTAGAGATTTCTTCTTGGCAGGTTCTGGATCGGAATCTGATTCAGATTCGCTTTCGGATTCAGCTTCAGCTACCTTCTTTGTAGCAACGGGAGCCTGAGTTGGTTTAACGGCTTCTTCGTCATCGGAAGAATCGTCTTTCTTCGAATCTTCTTCACCGGAAGAGTCAGATTCTCCTCCCGATGAACCTGATTCTTCTTCTTCCTCCTCGCTCGACGAAGCCACAGGAGGATTCTCGATCACTTCCGGCTGTTTAGGTGCCATCGATCTGAATTTTTCTTCTCCGTCGCCGTCGATCGATTAGGTTGTGTTCTAGGTTTGGTGAATGTTGGAAGTGACCTTGTGTTCGAGTGTAGGGTTTTGTTTTCGGCCGATCGTTTGGGTCTAGGCCCATTTATGTTCTGATGCCACAGCATAGGAACCGAACCCACAACAGTTTTGTTTGTCTTTTTTTCCATCCCATTCTCAGAGGATATTTTCTATTGTTTTACTAGCTTCGTTGAAGTCATTAAAAGTTAGTCTGTTAAATACTTCTTCCTTGTAAAAGGAAAAATATATTAGATAGCCATATTAATGAAGAATATATTTTTGTAATGAATCCTTAATGACCGGAAATGTAACCTAGTAATCTATACTAATGTTGTTATTGTGACATCATTTTAATTCTGCTTTTGCCTTAAAGAATTTTCGTAAACATTTTATAACATAAGATCACAAAACATACAAAATCATACAACGGGAATCCCATTATACAATAGATTAAGAAATTGCTGCAGAATTCCATATTGTAGATGAATTAAACTGTGTTTTTAGAACACCAAAGTTTTAACCTGATAAAAGTAAAAATAAAAAATAAAAGCCCAAAAACAATACTTGATTAGAGTCTTGTAGATGATTGGGGGTGGCAAACAAGAACAGTTCTTAAAAAACATAAACCGAGTCTCTTCAGCTCGAAACAGAACACGACTCACGATTTCTGCCTTTATTCAAGACATATCAACAACTAAAAGAACCAAGAACCTTCATCAGTTAATCTCAATCTCACGCACATTGTTTCTCTCCTCTTCTTTTATCTTAGGAACCACAACTTTCAAAACTCCATTCTTCATCTCGGCCTTAATCTCATCAACCTTATAAACTTTCTCCGGCAATCCAATCCTGCTCGTAAACCTCCGGTTACCACCTTCTCCTTCTTCAACACCATCTTCCTCAGCTTTACCTTCTCCTCTAATCACCAGTGTGTCCTGTTCCAAACCAAGCTTCACGTCTTCTCTACTCAGTCCAGGCATATCAATCCTTAGATACAGAGCATCGTCTTTCTCCTTAACATCCCAACCACGTCGAGCTCCCGAAGCTCCCATTCCACGAGTAGCTGATACCAGAGGATTCTCCATGAACTGGTCCATCAGATTCAGCACTTGACTTAAGCTCCTCGTTGGGGAAAACGGATCAAACACATCTACCATGAAGTATCAAACAAACCCATGTCAAGTTCACTTCTTTAGAGTCTCTTAAGGTATTTAAAATGGTAACTTCAGATTATTTAGTAATAAGTACCTGAGAAGAAATCATCACGGCGGCGAGGAGAAACAGAGCGACCAGAGCGTCGGTCTACATCAAGGTCATGCTCATTTGCGCCGTCGTCGTAGCTTCTTATGGCGTTGGTGTTGAGGAGACGAGAGGCAACTTGTGGACGAAGAAGGTTACGAGGGACGATGGTGGAAGAGACAAGTCTCTTGAGAGCTAGAGATGATGCCATTAGTAGGAAAGCTTTTGTTTGATCCAAAGTATCAGATTGTTCAGCCTTTGTTGTTGGAATTCTACAGTGAGAGTGGAAACAGAGGAGGTTGTATTTATATAAGGCTATGGAAAGTTGTAGAGACTTTGGTAATGGTAGATATTATCAGGCTAGAGAACGTTCTGGAGAAATGGATGCTTTTTGGGATGGTTCTAGAGGAACGTGGCTATGTGTTTATCATGTTCCTTAACAGGCCCATCACTTTCGGCCCGAATAATAGGATATTGGGGGCCATTTAGTCCTATAACATTATTGTAATGTTGTATTTAATAGAACAAAAACTAGAATATTAATAGGCAAACAAAAATGATAAAATTTGTGGTAACCCCTTGGTTGATCATGGGTTCCTTAATGTTTTTACATCAAGAGATTCAGCGTTAGAACCCTAGTAAAGTCGTGGTTGTGTAAGATTCCGTTAGAATTGATCGTTGTAGAATGAAATCGTTTTGCAATAGTAAATGGAGCTAGTATAGTAGCAAACAAAACTTGTCCAAAAGATGTGAAATATGCTTTTTGCTGAACTTTTTGGAGTGCGAACGTCGATGAAGATTGATAAATATGTGAGCTACGAATTAATTAACCAGAGAAGATGTACCATACAAACTTTAAGAAAATATAATTTTGGCAAAGATAAGTTTATGTTTTTTCATATTTTCAAAGATCTCTTGAAAATTCTAAGTTAAGGGTCTTAAGAGGTTTGTATAAATATGTTTTAAGCATAAGCTGTCAACATTTAGAAATTTGATTCATTAGTGTGTAAGATCATCAAGGCTTGTTAAAAGAAATTAGTGAAAAAACAATCTAAGACGTTGAGAGTTATGTAAGTCTCAATAGGTATCACATGGAGTTAAAATTCTAATAAAACCATTTGAATTAGGTATCAGAAAAATTTGATTGTTGAATTCTTCGTATGTTCAAATTTCCTACTAAACATAACTATCAATAAACGAGAGTTGGTAGCAGGCAAACAAAACATTCGGATAGACTAAATAGATTGGTGTTGGAGATATAAGTCAACATATATAAATATTGGCATTGAGGTTAAGAGTTTGACGCTATCTTTAGGTTTATTTTAATCAACCTAGACTACATACCATGGAGCCGTTTTAAATTCGACCCTTTAAGTTTAAAAATACCATGTTGTTTAATCGAAATATGTTAATCAGATTTCATTCTTTAAACAAATTTGATCTAAACTTTCAACCTTGCGAAACACATAGAGCTACAAAGATAAACAAAAGACGTGTCTGTCTCTAGCTAAAGCTGACCTTCATATACTTTGACCTTATAATACATCTGTAATCATATAATTTTTTAAAACACATTCGATATTTATCAATACTTAATTGTGTAGAGACTCTTATATAATTCAATGGACTCTTACATGCAGAAGTGTTCTTCCATGGCCTCTACGTGCTGTCAACTCCTACTAATACCCAAGCGTTATTAAACAGATTTAAGTATATATTATACATCAAGAACTTGTATAATTCAATGTTATAATCTAGACAATTCCTTGAAGCATATATATGAATCCGGCTCTAACATATGATAAATCTTGTATGATATAGAATTGAAGAAAAACACATAGAGAATGGCAAGTACCACCACTACTAGTCGTAGAGTCCGGCCTCCATCCCCAAATATTGCTCGGACCCGAATAATAGCCTCCTCTATGTCCCTCCCGGGGTCCTTAAACGCCTCTTTCTCGTCGTCTACTTCCTCTTCATCTTCTTCTTCTCCTTCCAATTCAAGTAAACGAGTAATGATAAGTCGATCACATTCCACAACAAGATCCATTAGCCCCGCCGGTTCCAACTCATCAAAGTCTGGAGAAATGATCCCAGCAAGAAACAGCGCGTCGAGAACTCAAGAAGTGAGAACCAGAGAAGCGTTTGCTAGGTACTTGGAGCAACGTGAGCGTGGCAGTCCACGTAAGGTAAAACCTGGGGCAAGCTCACCATCTGCGTGGGCATTGTCCCCGGGGAGACTTGTGACGATGAAAGGATCCTTGTCCAGCTCAGTTCCGGCCTCTTCAACACCACCCGAGTCTCCTGTAAGCATGGCCAAGATTAGAGGTGGTGGAGGTGGAGCAGTGGCTGGAGTTTTGAAGTACTTTAAGGCGCAGAAGAAAGTATCTCCGGTTCAAGAGGAGGATTATCACCGGTTTAGGATACTTCACAACAGATTACTTCAATTGAGGTTTGTTAACGCAAGAACTGAAGCCACAATGGCTAACCTTAAGGTCAACGTTGAGGTACAAATTCATAAATTTTTATTACTTAAGTTGATTCACTCTTCAAAGAATAATGCAGTAGATAGTCCGATTTCACCATTTTATTTTCAAAAACAACATATGGCAAATTTATTTATCGCCTATAAGTTTGATGATAACATAGACTCGGAGTTTATATCGTAATATATATCACTACAAGAAAACACGTTATATATGTCATGATACCACACTTTATTAGTTACCGCGTCATTTTTGCAAATATTACTAAAAACTATAACTATCTAGTAAATAAGTTATGAAAGATAATATACACACATCATGTTTATGAAGATGTTTGTGTGAATGATTACAGGATCAGTTGTTTTGGGTTTGGCTTAGGATATACAAAATGAGGAACTACATAGTGGAAAATCTAATTGAAGTTCAAAGGCTCCGTCAAGAAATCAAACTACACAAAGTCCTAAACCTCCAAATGCCTCTACTCAATGACTGGTCCAAATTGGATGCTAAAAACTTCGAAGCATTGAGCAAGCTAACTCGGAAACTGCATGCCTTGTCTGTCCGTTTACCACTGGTACATGGTGCCACGGTTAGAAATATAATTATACCTTTTCTCACTAAATAACTTTTACATTTTTCCTTACCAACATGTAAAAATAATAATGTGGAATTTACAGGTAGATGTGGTTTCGATACATGAAGAAATGGTCACAGCTATAGAAGTTATAGATGAGATTGAAGACATTGTAATCAAGTTTCTCCCACGAGTAATTCCAAAATTATTAATTTATATAGATTTTTTCTCCAAACTTTTCTTTTTATTTTAGGGAATGAGATATTAATTTAAGAAAGTTTTGGTGATTAAACATTAGCAGGTTGAAATAATCCTATACGAGGTGACAGAATTGTTGAGCATGTTCAAACAAGAATTGTTATATATGGAAGAAATTGAGAAGAACATGGTCTTAGTTTCTCCCATTGCGGTAAATCATCTGTTCCTTTTTCTTTCTTTTTCGATTTGGAGCTCAAAGCTCCTTAAAGGCTAATGTAATGAATCTTCCTTTTAACAGGCAAAGGAGAGTAGCTTGAGGGTGCATCTTCTTCAGAAGACTGAAGAACAAAAAAAGCTTTCACAAAATTCATAGTGTTTTTCTCAAAACAATGTATTGTGCAATATAACTAATGTAAATTAGGAATAAGAAAAACAAAAATTAGAAAGTAGCAAAAGAGTAGTTGGTGTTTTAAATTAATGAACAATTGCATCAACACAATCCTTGTTCGAGCTATTCACATTTTTATGTCCAACATATCATATATTTTGAAATTTGTATATATATCAAAAAGAAAGTTTTTCGTTTCTAAGCTTGGTTCCTTGATGATATTTCCCTATGTAAATGTCGATGTAGACTCCAAAATGAACCTGTCACCATGTCAATATAACTCTTCTTTTCCTAAGAATGTTTTTTTTTTGTTTTTGTTAATAGAATGCTATATTAATTGATGACTTGTGTTATAACTAGGTTAGAACATAACAAGATTATTCTAACCCATATACGGTTAGAATATTTTTCCATGCACAAATGTAAACCGTAGAATGTATTAATAAAAAAAAATTGTATGTTGAAGATATTATTTAAGGGGTTTTTTTTGTATATGTTGTAATATCGTTTTCTTTCTCCTTTCTTGATGAATGATTCTCATAAGATGTTTTGGTGATATATTTTGCATTAATCTTATGGATGGAATGGTTAACAAAATTACGAAAGTCAAATACAAAAGGTCGATAGCTCAACTTGAAAAGAGTAATTAAGGGATAGTCCAAGATGTCGAGGTCACATGATCAAATGACAGCTGAAACAAATAATCTACTAGGAACCTCTTAATTAACAAAAATAAAAAATAAAATGGAAATCTAATAAAGTTGAAAAATGCACATAATACAAATCAATTTATAAATTTTGTTATTGTGAATCTCTTAGGTAAAATAAACTTTAACATACAAGATTAGTAAATCCATCACCAAGAAAACAGTCAAGTATATATATTTACATATGGTACCTCAGTCATTAAAAGCCTCATTAGTCCATTTGTCTAACTCTCTCTTCAATTAGGAGGAGTTCTTGAGTTCGAGCCGCCCCTTTTGCCCTAATTTCCTCCTTTTTTTCCCCCCCGGTTCCGATCTCCTTTTCCGGTGACTGCCATGGATTCCACCTCCCAAGCTCCCCGAAAATCGAAGGTAAATACCAATTCCGTCTTCGTATCTCAATCTCAACTCGAAACCCTAGAAAAAATTCCGCGAAATTGCGTTTCACTGACTCTCTCTCTTATCTCCTTCTCCGCAGCGAAGGTTCAGACCAGGACCACCTCCGACTCCCTCTCTCCAGCGGATCGCTCCGACTATCAACACGTAACTCCACTTTTCTCGATTTACATTTCTTGTTGATGATGCGTGAATGATTCATAACTTCTCTTGCTTGTACGCAGTGAAGCAGCTGAGGAAGAAGATAACAGAAAAGCAGCCAAACAAATTGCTAAACGTATCGGTGTATGTTTCTATCTTTCTTTCAATCTTGCAAATTTTCTTTCCTATTTATTTTCCTGGAATTTTTTTAGTATTTAGTTCACTAATTTAATTAAATCATGTTTTACATTATGATGAATAGTTTATACAATTTACCAAAAACGGTGTGCTTCCTTTCACCCTTAGCTTAATATATCCAACATTTTCTTTTGTTTGTTCTCTGCTTTGGAAACATGTTGATAGTAGTCTATAAAGACTCTTGAGTTGTTCATATGAAATGCCTAAAGTTGACAACTTGTTTTGGTTAATGCTTCAGATTGGCCGAGGGAGCACCAAAACTGAAACTAAAGGTAATATTTCAAATTCACAGTCTTCATTTCTTGTTTATTGTCCAATAGCCCTGTGTGAGGAAGGTTGCGGTATGTTTTATGTTATCGGAGCCTTGTTCTTGAAAATAGTTGGTATCTTGCAGCTGCTGCTGAGGTTGCATTCCAACCAAACTCGACTTCACTCACAATAAGGTCGTTTGGGGTACCTAAAGAAGAGGAGGACAACCGCGGTTCGGATGTTGTAAATCCCTCGTCTTCTTCTCTCGATATTGTCTCTTCTGGTTCTCCCCGGAATGATGGAGAAGAGGTTCATACTTTGGTTACAAGAACAGAGGGAGACTACGTTGAGCCTTGGGTAACTAGACACTACATATAGAAATTGATTTCTCGCCCAATTTCTCCTTTGTTGATTGCATGAAATAAGATGAATTTTGTGTGCAGGATTATGAGAATTCATACTATCCTACAGTTCTTCCTTTGAGGGAGCCGTACTCTGGTGATCCAGGTGCTCACTGCTAACTGTATGGTTACTTAAATCTCGTCTAAACGGGATGAAATGAATAATCAGATTGCTGAATCTATTGATCAACGAAACCTGTTTCTTGTGTTGATAGAACTCCTAGACCGCAAGGAATTTGGAGAGGTGGCTACAGATCCTGATTATGATGAGAGCACGATCAACTCAGCAGAAGAACTCGGTCTAACATTGGTAATAAACTCGTGAATAAATTGGTATTGACAGACATTGAACTCTTTACTCTCGAGTCTACACTGAGCTTTGAGTGATTGCATGCATGCCTGTAGGAGCAACACTGCAAGAAACAGATGTTTCTCTTCAAATTTCCGGACGCTCTCCCTGTAATGAAGAAAAAGACAGGAGGAAACACCAAGAAGTCTGCACCGGACTATTCAAAGAGAAGCAACCCGTTCGAAGGTTTACCAGAGGGCTTCGTGGGGAAAATGCTAGTTTACAAGAGCGGAGCTGTCAAGTTGAAACTTGGTGATGTTCTCTTCGATGTAAGTCAATCTTTACCTGGAGATATCAACAGATATCTATCTATGAATGGTGCTTAAATCAAATCCTTGTACTAAATCTATTAGCATATGCAGGTCTCGCCAGGTCTGAATACAAAAATGCATAATGACGTGGCAACGATTGACACGAAAGCAAGGAACTGTTGTGTCGTGGGTTCTTCCGCCAAGTTTGTGACTGTCACTCCCGATGTCGACTCTCTTTTGAACTCTGCTTCAGATATGAAGCCGCAAAAGTGATGAATGTTATGTGCATATAAGAATGTGAAGAGAGTAGAATAGTCCCGTTAGATTCTGTATCTACAAAACCATGATCAGGCAAACCTTTCTTGGTGTCTGCTTCTTTTCTAGTAAATGATTCAGTGCGTGTGTAGAAGAAATCTCTTAAAACATTTAGGACTTCTTATGATTGAAAATGCAACTGCGTAAATTGTCTACAATGCTGTAAAACCAGAGATTACCATAACAAACTGTAATACGACCTGCAAGAAAGCTAAACAAACAGTGTTCAAGAAACGAAGACCAACTTTTAGTGTCGACAAATTTGAACTGATCAAGACCTGTTGCAGGCTCGAGAGACCATCACAACCAGTAGGACCACAATAGACAGCAAGACCGAAGTCCTCAGCTTTTCCTCGAGCCAAGTGTTGAAATTTGCATCTTTTCCCTTCTTGTTACCACCATCACCATTGTGAGTATTGAAGAGCTGGGTCACCACCTTTGATATCTTCTCAAATACTTCTGTTGCCTTTACCATTGTGTTGTCAAATACCCATTTTATGAAATCCACTGCTGCATTATTGTTTTCCTTCACGTGAGCTCCATCTGGACCCTCCTCACCTGTTAACAGGAAAAAAGAGAGACCGAACACACCAGTGAGCGCTTTGGGAAGCCTGTCAAATAAAAGGCTTACACTAATCAGTTTGTTCTCCCTATACCTTCACTTATGCCATTGTTGTACAAGTTCCTAATCTCTCGCACTACATCGTTGTTCATCACTGCCTCCCAGACTGCTTTGTCAGATGACAATGACATAACCATTCTCTGCATATAATTTGAAAAGCACTTGAGTCATGTATTAACAGTGATACAATGAAATGACCCGCAACGGATTCTTTAGTATAATTTCTAACAAAGTTCAACATCAAACTAGGATATTTCCAGTATCATTTCCTCTCTTTTTTTTTTTCATGATTCACGAATACTTAACAAAGTAAGAAAAAAACTTGAGCTTAGTGACATCAAGATAGCCATAAAGGATCACCTGGACAGATGGTTCGGTTCGGAGTAGGTCAAAGGCATTGTAAACCTGATCAAAACCATGAGGATGTAAGACTTTTGAATGACATAGTTGGATTGAAGGCTCCATCCAGTCTGACTCGGACCCAAATGAAGGAACTCGATGAACCATTCCTGTGGCTATAGGGATCTGGTTATCCGGATTGCACTCGTATTTGTCTCTAACCAGCTGAGAATAGGAACTACCATCGAACACCCTTCAAGAAACAAGACTCGAATCAATTACCTTAAACAAGAAAAATTCAAAAGAAACAAATTGAACACTAGCAAACAACTTTAATTTAAGGTTATCTGTTTGGTAAAACTGACACGAGTACACTAATTCCAGAAGAAAACAAAACAAAAACAAGTTGATAGACTTATAATCGTCTTCATTTCAATCAGATCAAGACAATTCCATCACAATCAGAAGAAAAGAGTTAAACTTTAAGACACTTCTTTACAAACCAATTAAACCTGTTCCACATGTATGAGTCTAAATTGTCAATTTCGCAACTTCATATAAGAAAGTTTCAACGCTCAAAATAGTTGCATCTAATCACACAAAAGGAAACAAAGAGAAGTTAAAGTGATTATTACTGCTGAAGAGCAGAAACAGCATCATGGACTTCATCAACAGAAGGAACAGAGCCAAAAACAGAGGAACCTTCTTCTTCACTTGCTTCATCAGAAACCCACTCAAAATCATCATACCCACCAGAATTCACAAACGAGAAAGCACCACCACCGCTCCACCCACCAGTCGCAGGCTTAGGTGAATTCAACGACGACCCATTAACCGCAGAGATCGTGAGATTACTCGAGCTAGAAGAAGATCTAAGCTTCTTCTGAGTACAACCACCATGAGCAACACCTGAAGAAGACGACGAAGAAGAACCAAATGGATCTGAGATTCCACCGTTGGCTACACCGGTTCGTGTCATGGCACGACTAGCCGCACGAATCATCCCTCCGCCTCCACCCATCGGTCCTCTTCCTCCTCCAAACATGATTTGAGTTTTTGTGTGTTTCTGGTCTGAGCCCTATCAGTTTAGTATTAGTAATGAATATCTGCGGTTTCTTAGGATTCTTTGGAAACAGTTTTTGATTGTATCGAGGATATTGGATAAGATTTTTATAAATTGCAAAAATGTTTTTACATCAGAATATATATGACTTTCCTTTCTTTTGCTTTGCTTGGTTCTTCTTCTCCACGACACGTTTATCCATTTCTTTACTCTGTTTTTTTGCATTTAATATCATTTAAATAGTTGGTACATATAATAATGTTTTTCATTGACGAAAATGTACATGAAAGTTTATAATTTTCAGTATCGGTTTTATTTTTTTTTTTGGTGGATTCAGTATCGGTTTTATTTCGATTAGACTTACTATCCAAATTTTTAGATATTTAATTAGTATTTAAATTAAAACTATCTTATGTGGATGTACTCAAATTTTAATTAAATAGATTTAGGTATTAGATTTGATTTTGTTCAGATTCTGTTCAAGTTTTCCAGATACATAAAATTTGTTGAATTATATTAAAATATAATTTAATTTTTTTTGGTCGCGAATATAGTTTAATTTCATTGTCAAATTTCTAAAAATAATAATTACAAAATTAAAAACACAAAGGAGTGTTTGACTTATCAAAAGGAAATTGTTCATCTTTGTATTCAAATCAAAGTTAGCAAGAGTAATACAAATATTAGACTCAATAGCAAGAAAACTCCAAAATCAGTTTGAAATTCAGAACATATGTCGTACAGAATATTAATAGTTTTAACATTAGAAATATCTCCTTATTTTCAGATGTCAATGATTGAACATGTTGTCCAAATTAAAAGAAAAAGAAAATTTTGTTGTTATCTGGATATTTTAATCACTCTAGAAATCTGATGATACATTTAACTGATTCATGAAACTGAGTTTACAATCCTCCCAGTAGAATGGATAAGAATAATGGAACCACATTTTTTTGTGTAAATAAATGGTATACAATTTATAATAGAGAAAGAAAGAATGTTAGGAGGTCTTGGTGTCTTGTTTGGTTGGTGTGGTGGGAATGTTGTACAGAAGCAAACCTAGAACCAGAACTATGCTTCCTATCATGAAGTTGGAGCTTAAGCTTGTACCTCCCGGTAGATATGGCAATGGTTTTGACATGATATACACCGCTAATGGCACTACAAGAATGATTACAACAAATGTAACTCATTAAACATTTGAGCGTTTAGTGACAGAGGAGGAGCTTTCCATGGGACAAATAGAGATAGAATAAGTACCTGAGAGCATTACAGCGAGTGAGGACACGATGGCCGAAGATATTTTCACCAGGTGGAGTATGGAGATGTTGAAAGCGAGATTGGTCGCTATATAGAGCAGTGGGAGAATAGGGGCACCCTCGCAGCCTGAAATGCTCGATGGATCACATCATGTTGTGCAGTGAAAAAAAAAAGTGTGGAGAGGAAAACGGTTTCTAACCAGAAATCTTAGCTCCAGTGTTGAAGAAGCAGCCTGCACCATCTTTTAGATATGGAAGAAGGCTGCCAAATGGAATACCTTTCAAGTTTGACAGAAAAGGCAACAGCAGGAACACAAAAAGAGCCTGTGCAATCACAACTTAAAGATCCGTCAGATCAAATTAAATTAACAAAAACTTCAGATTGTGCATTATGTGAATTGTCAAGTAGTAGACAAAAAATAACTAGCAGCTTTATATGATCTATGCATAAACTGTTGAGTTTTGAAAGAACTCTATCAAACGCGTTGTTTTGGATATAAATAATATGTTCGCCTGAAGCTACCAGAAGGATGAGTAGTGGGCATAAAAGATTGTACATAATGATATCTTCAGTTGCCATATCGTAGTAGTTACCTGAAATCCAGATCCAAAAGAATTTACCACAAATATATCCAATGACTTTCCCTGCATTGTTGCATTATGCTCAGAGTTCAGCAAGGTTTAAGAAAGAAGTGCATTCCATTTCGACGCAGAGGATACTCTGTCAGTAGGAAGATGAATATTAATATGCGCCAGATACCTCAAGACGCTTTGCAGCATCCCTGAACACAAATTCCTGTTACCAGACACAAGGCTTAACAGCTTATATGCTAACAAGACCGCAAAAGAAATGTTAGGAGACAGCGCTCGTACCTTTATAATAGATGCACCAGCTTGAAAAGCAGCAGATGCTACCAGTACAGCAGGCCATAGGAAACCAATTCCAGATAGCGTATGATCCGCACCAGATCCGCTGCAAATGAGTTACAGTCAGCATTTGCAGCAATGAGAGTAAGACTAACACATCCCACACAAGCTTCCCTAGATTGCTCTATATCAGGGCCTTCTAATTGTTAGGTGGATAATTTTTATAGACTACAATGATAGCTGAAAAGCACTCACTTGACATAATCCATAAGCAACTAATTATAAACGCATCCAGAAAAAGAGTAAATTTGAAAGAAAACAATGAAGGGGATACCTTGAAACAGCCACGACAACTCCCACAGCCACAAGCAAGCAACCAGCAATTTGTTTAAACAAGAACCTCCTCCCCAGTATAAGCATAGCAAAAAGCAGCTGCCACACCAAAAAAGTCTGCCAAAACATTGGGAACCATAATGGGTTTACATTACATAATTCATACATTTGAAAATCCTTACTCAAAATCAGAAGAAACGTGCAAGAAGATAAAAATCAAAACACCTGATTCAAAATCGGTATCACCGGTCCGGGAAGCATAGCTGCAACAGAGATTCCACTCACACTCACTTCATACGAAAAAGTTTCAAGAACACTACAAAGGTAGAGACCATACCTGCTGCAGCCATCCCAGTAGCAACTCCAAGAGCTTCCAAAAAACCAATAACCACAAATCTCCATTTGGGAATTTCCAACATTTCATTAGTCACAATCCCTAAACGCCTCCTCGTGTAGAGAATACTGAAGTATATCAACACATATCTGCCAAAACCATTCAACCCATAAGCTAAATTCCCCCTTCACTATCGAAATTTCGTTAAAAAAAAAAAACAAAAGAGCTGATTCAAGCTTACCCGAAAGTGGTGAGCTGAGCCATGAAGAAAGGGTACTGTTTCATGGGAACCAAAGCGAGTTTGTAAAGAACACGATTCGCGACCGCTAAAGCCACGATTAACGCGGAATTAACCACGATTAGGTTCCGATTCGAAGGAATTGGAGAATGCTGCTCTATAGAAGCCTTGGCGGAAACGTTACGCTTCATCGGAAAAGTGGGTTTCCTCAAATCGTAACGTCTCTGAGTATGGAAGAAAGACGTGACCATAGTAGTCGAATATTGGGAGGATGAAGATGGTGTGCTAGTGAAGTAGATGCTGTGCTGGATCGCCGGATAACGAGAAGGCGGAGAGAGAGTGAAGGAGGCATGAAGATGATGACATTTGATTTGTGAAGTAGCCATGAGAAGTGTATCCATTAGCCGGACTTTCTCAGCTTCTGATTTTTTCTTCTTGTTCTCTCAAACGATTTTTACGGAACGTTTCATCTCCATTTGATAGTGATACGATGACGTGGACAGGAAGAATATTATAAGCAAAGAGAGACATACATAGAATTTCTATGTTTGTAAATGTAATTATGCGAGTGTCATTAATTAATCTTATAAAAGTTTATATAAAGTAGACTAGTATACGCTATATCGAGAAATGGTCTCGATGTTCTTGTGACAAAAACAAAAAATCTAATTATTCGAGTTAATTTTGGAGTAATTGGCTGAATAACCGAGGGGTTTGTTAAAAAATGTAAAATATAATTTTTGGTCACTCTTGCCGGTTCCCTTTTTTTTTATTTTTGTTGACGTTTGTGGGTGGGCGTTCGGATACCCATTCGGGTTCGGGTCGGGTATTTCGGGTTTTCGGGTT
>OVAF01001841.1:0-18964 GCA_900406245.1 Odontarrhena argentea | reverse complement strand
TACTTATTTTATTCTACATAAAGATATATTGTGCTCAAGATGATTGATTGGCGGGTGACTTTTTTACTTCGTGCTACCATGTGCTCCGAGAGGAGCACATGAGCAAAGTAAAAAGCACACGGACATATCATTCATCTAATGCATTATGTTTATGTTTTTCGTTAACGATCGATATTTTCATGTTTTTCTATTTTATTTTGAAATGTTAATATATGATTGAATTTTTTCCTGTTTTATTTTGAAAAAATAAAACACATGAACGCAGTAAAAAAACACACGGGCAGATGATTAATTTAGCCACATGAATACCTNAGATGATTAATTTAGCCACATGAACACCCGTGTGAAGTAAAAAGGACATAAACCGATAATTTCTCTAATATTAATTTTGTTTTAAGACATCAGAGGTTTTTGTTAGTCATTGAAGTTTTCAGCTTTAAGACTCTCACTTCTGTTTTTACATATTACCCATTTTTTTGTTGGGTTTACTTTTATTACACTTTGAGTTTTAATTTCATACATTACATTAATCATTTTAATGATTAATCATATTGGGGCCCGCACAGTGTGCGGGCAGTGTATCTAGTTTCACTTATAAATGTGTACCTCTTGTCCAACAGTTTGAGATCCGTGTGTTAAGAGCAAAAGTAAAATTTTGGACTAACGTTCCAACAACCAAAATCTAGATATACTTGTGATTAGGATAATGTTTTGTCACAAAGGAGTATGTTATCTTCCTTAATTTATCCTGCCACAACACTATTACATAGTTACTTTTTATAATTATATATAGTAACGTTCATAGACATTGGTGACCCAAAAAAAAAAAAAACGTTCATAGACATTATTAACCATCACCAAATTTTTGCACCGGGTGCCATTCAACGAGAGCAGGTGCACAATGTTGTATTTTCAAGTGGTAAACCGGTAAGAATTTGTTTGTGTTCTCAAATGCTTATTTTTTTGGTCATTGGATTGAAAAGTCAATTATGCGCTGTCTATTCTCAACCTAAATAAAGGAAATATATTAACCTATAATTTAGTGATCACACTAATCAAAATTTATAGACCGTGCCAATTTTTTTTTGTTTCCACAAGATTTGATATTGTCCACTATAAGATGGTGAAGTTAGGGACCATTGAACTTCAGTATCACTTATATATGTGATGCACAAATTAAACTGATCGATTTTTATTTTGTACAGAAATTCGGATGTTAGCGAAGGGAATCGATCGATGTTTGCAACGGCAAATTGATCAAAAAAATTTATTTCATGAGTTTTTTTGTTTTTTTTTGGCTAGAATAACATCTTTTAATATTTTAAACATTTTTTAAAAATATAATTTTGAATAACTTGATTTGACTTGCATATGAAAACTAACTCATGTGACTATATATTATCTCTCCAAAATTAAGTTTCATCCATAATGTATAAGATATTCAATGAGACTCGCATTTCTTCCGTATATATTTTGTTATGTCTGAAGAATAGTGGAAAATACTCTATTTTGGCTTCTTTTCTCTGAATGTATCAAAAACATTTAATTTGAAAACTCAATTTTCTATATTTTGAACATGGAATTTTATTTATAAAAATTATAAAATACATAATAAAAATGATAAAATATTAATGTTATCACCCACCACCAATTAAGAGGTTAGCAACAATTATCACACAGTAATCTTCCTTAATAAGCCCTACTTGATAATATAAACGTGGCATCCACTTGACGAGGCATCGAGGAAGATATGATATATATAGTCTTTCTTTGCCAAGACCAAATCACTTCTATGTACTAATTTCCAGAGCATGTATCATCATTCATCATGCTCGAGATTGAATTCTCTAAGAAATAGACCGATGAATTGGCATGTTGCCTCAATGTTAACAATTTTTTTTTTTTTTTAAACTAAATTTGTGAAGAGAAATTTACATGATAAAAAATATAATCTAAACGTCTAGCACCCTTGAGTCTTTGATTAGACTATTTTCCTTAGAATTTTAATTGCGTAATGTTAATAACTCCCAAACTAAATTTCAGGAATTCTTTTAGATGGATAGAGAAAATTACATGTCAGTTTTTCGGTGAGGTTGTCATATTTATTAGTTATGTGTTGTCAATAACGAAAACCATTGATATTCTTTGTTGAGAGATCATACAACATCGTCTAGAGAAATACTTGTAACTCATTATGTAATGGCGAAAAATTATTTCCACCATCTCTACGTACTTACATTAATTTAGAGTATAATAACCCCCAAATACATTAAACTCACACATAATTTTAAGATAGGTAATCAAACCCACTACTTTTTTTTTATTATGAATATCAGTTTAAATTATACCTTTAATTATCCCAACATTATCCACCAACCACCATCACCGAATTTCTCTAAATTTATTTTCTTTTTGTGATTAGAAGATAACTAATGAGTGTAAATAGTGATCCTAGTTTAATTTGCGTATATAGATGATTTAATTTTAAAATGTGTATTCAACCATTCAGTTGGTTAGAATTTTTATTGTGCTCATATGCTTACATTTTTTTATAATTGCATTGAATAGCCAAAGCCAATTACGCGCAATATATTCTCAACCTAATAAAGGACATATATTAAATTGTAATTTAGTGATCACACTAATCACATGGAAACATGCTAATTATGACAAAAGAAAAAAAAAAAAAACCACAAGATTGCGAAGTTGGGAACCATAGAACTTTAATTAGGCCCCGTTTGTTTCTCAGTTTGGAAGCTTAATCCAAACTTTTAGTTTGGAAGCTTAATTNAGTTTGGAAGCTCAATCCAAACTTTTAGTTTGGATGATGTCTGTTTAAGATCATATTGGAACTCAATCCGGATTGAATAGTTGGATTGAATACCAACTCAATCCGGATTGAATTGCTCAGTTTGGATTGAATTAAATGTAGAGTTTGGATCAAATAATTTCATCCAAAACACAAAAAAATTAAAATTACCCCTTGATGAAATAAATTTAAAACTATTAAAATACTTATTTACTAAAATAACACGTCAAAATTTATTCTACTAAAAAAAATGTAAAAAATTAAAATATTTTTTTCGCAAATATACGGAATCAAGTTTTTTTCGCAAAATTGAGTTTTTCTGCAAAAAACACAAAAACACAGGAAAATTCTATTTTCCCGCAAAAAAACGTAAAATCTCATTTTTCAATCAACATCGCAAAATTCCGTTTTTCCACCAAAACCGCAAAATTTCGTTTTCCCGCAAAAAATCGCAAAATTCCGTTTTTCCGCCAAAACCGTAAAATTTCGTTTTCCCGCCACAACCGTAAAATTTCGTTTTCCCGCCAAAACTGTAAAATTTTGTTTTCCCACAGAAAACCGTAAAATTTTGTTTTCCCGCCGAAAACCGTAAAATTTCGTTTTTCCGCCAAAACCGTAAAATTTCGTTTTCCCGCCAAAACCGCAAAATTCCGTTTTCCGAAAAAAATCGCAAAAATCCATTTTTCCATAACAACCGCAAAATTCCGTTTTCCCGCCAAAAATCGCAAAAATCCATTTTTCCGCAACAACCGCAAAATTCTGTTTTTCCGCAAAAAACCGCAAAATTCCGTGTTCCAGCCAAAACAGCAAAATTCCAATTTCCCGCCAAAATAGCCAAAAACCATTTTTCCGCAAAAAAGGCCAAAAACGCAAAATTCTGTTTTCCCGCTAAAACCTCAAAATTCCGTTTTCCCTCCAAAAATCGTAAAAATCCATTTTCCGCAAAAAACAGCAAAATTCCGTTTTTCCGCCAAAAATCGCAAATTTCCTTTCTCCTCTAAAACCGCAAAATTTCGTTTTCCCGCAAAAATCATAAAATTCCCTTTTCAAATCAAACTGTAAATCTCGTTTTTCCGCAAAAACCGTAAAATTCCATTTTCCCTCAAAAATTGCAAAATTCCGTTTTTTACAAAAACTAAAAATGCAATACCGATTTCTCTTTTCAAAAAATTCAAACTAATTTAAAACATAAATATTTTGTGTTTAATAACTATTTTGTTGTAAAAATAAATTAAAAATATAAAATAATTATTATAATTACATATACCTTTCGGTCTTTTTCTTAAACTTAATCCAAATACTAAAACCAAACTCAGAAACAAACAACATTCTATCCAAATGGAGCATCTGGATTAAATGACAAGATTGAGAAACAAACACCATCTGGATTTTAATCCAAATGCTTTATCCAACTTGTTCATCCGGATTGAGCTTCCAAACTGAGAAACAAACGGGGCCTTAGTATCACTTAAACATGTGACTGCAGTCAGTGACGGAGCCAGAAAGTCTGTTATGGGGGTCAAAATTATAAAATAAGTTAAATAATATAATTTTTTAAAAATATTTTATTAAAATATTATAAATAAATATATTGTATTAAGATTAATTTGATTCAAAATTACTTTCAAAATTACTGCTGAAATTAAAATAAAAATGTTAAATTGTTATTTACTTTTCACAAATAACATATAATTAAAATGATGTTATTATTGTTTCGAATCCTGTATAACATAATTTTAATATGTTTTTGTATAAATATATAATAGTCTAATATTATTTGTTTACTTTTTATTATCAATTATTTTTTTAAATATTGACGAGAAAAATGTCATATATATTTAATTATCACAATATATATTAATGTTTATATTACTTAAAAAATTAACAAACAAGTTATGAAGGACTAAAATATAAGAAAAGAAAGGAAATTAAAAGCGAGAATTTATTTATTAATGAAAAACAGGTGAGCCAAAAACAAAGAAAAGAATAAATGAAAAAAGGGTGAGGGAAGGGGTGCAAGACAGATTCCAAATTGAGACATGGGGGTCACACCATCAAGTGTAAGACCAATCCAGCTAGATTGAATTAAGCATACAAATCTACAAGCAAATATTTATAAAGTTTATGGGTGGCAATTGACCCCATGATTCTAAACTGCCTCCGCCCCTGACTGCAGTTGGATTTTTGTTGATATTTTGCACCCTTACAATATCTTTTGGTTATTTATTCTCTACCGACTACCAAAAGCTTCCATGTTATGAATCTTATGGTATAAAAATATATATCAATGTATCCACTCTTGATTGTAAATTCAACACATATAAATTTTCTATAAGCCGCAAAAATTATCTAAGTTAAACGTATACTCTATGATAAATTCCATAAGCATGCATTTTTCAATCCATTTCCCATTAGGTTTAATTTATTTAGACTCTTCTTGTCGTTTATTGCATCATCATCAAAATATCTTGATCTAGTTTTCTGAACTATAGCTTTGATTAGCAAAGCCTTCTCCAACATTATCACCACATGTCTCTTGTATATTTTGTTTTCTTATTCCCTGAAATAAATAACGATAACTAAATGTGCGGATATTTTTTTTGCTCTTTGACCAAAATTATGTATAAGTTTTTCTTTTTACAATTGGGTTCAATACTAGATAAATGACATAATAATAACATTAGCACAAATCGCTATACTACGAATTTTGTTAATATCGGGAGAATTCTAATTGATAATATGCATCAAATTGAATTCGAATTCAAACTATATTAAGCTCTAGCGCGAACATGTAGCTACAAATCTTGGATTTGTGATTCTAATTTAGTTGCATATTAAACGCTTTAATTTTAAATGTGTATTCAAGTGGTTCGCACTTAATTGTGTTCCGACATGATGCAATATGTTGTCATCGAATAGTCAATGGTGGACTGGAACGCCTATTCTCCACCATAATATTAGTTTGTAGTTAAGTCATTTAAAGTAGTGAAATTAATCACATTATAACGCTCAGAAACTTAAACTCACACATAATTTAAAATATGTAATCAAATCACTGAATTTTTGACTGTGCATATCATTTTTCTCTCAATAACATGCAATATATATTAAGCTGAGTTTGAATTTAGACGATAACATATTAAAAATATTAGCATAAATTGTTAAGCTACAAATTCTAGTTCATTATGCATATTTGTTTAAATTATACATTTAATTATCACAACAATATTTCTCTAAATTTATTTTATTCTTGTGATGAAAAATAACTAATGAGTGGAAGTACTAACTTACACGTTTAGTGGTCCTAGTTTAATTGCGTATTTAAATGATTTAATTTTAAAATG
The DNA here is from genome assembly GCA_900406245.1 of Odontarrhena argentea. NCBI lineage: Eukaryota > Viridiplantae > Streptophyta > Magnoliopsida > Brassicales > Brassicaceae > Odontarrhena > Odontarrhena argentea. The sequence goes on along the minus strand of OVAF01001841.1, from coordinate 12,811 downwards.
TGGATAAAAGCCATTCAGGTGGTTAGATTTTTATTGTGCTCACATGCTTACATTTTTTGTCATTAAATTGAATAGCCAACTAAGTAATGTCTATTCCCAACCCCCCAAAAAAGAAGATATATTATAATGTAGTGATCACAACAATCACATGGAAAATTTCTATATGTGACAAAAAAATTCAAAAGATTTGATATTGTCCCGTTTTAAGATTGTGAAGTTGGGGACCATTGTACATTAGTATCTTTTAGACATGTGGTGCGGTGATGCCCCTAATTGTAAAACCTAAATTGTGTTGATATTTCGCATACAATATCAAACTTTTGGTCATTTATTCTCTACTGACTAACAAAAAAGGTTTCATGTCATAAATTTAATGATATTAATGTTATATTAATTGTTCATACTGTAATTCACCTACTATCTTTTACATACGTATTATATATATGTACACATCAGTTTACAAACGCATATTTTGATCAATTTGCTTGTAGATTTAATAGTTAATGTTCAGACTTTTTTGACAGTCTGTTAGATTATCATATAAAAAATCTTTAATGTAGTTATAAATGGTGATCAATAGATTGAATTCAACTATGCAACACATGTAATTATGATGAACCAACTCCACGATACATCTCTGTTTTTCCACTAATTAAATCCCACTAAATTATTTCAAGAATGAATGTTTATATTTATATAAAACCTAACTTTGGTAATTATTCTGCAATTTCAAACATGATCATTTCATTTTTTGGGGGTACTTTTCTACTTTTGTGTATCGAAAAACTCCATTTGAAACTTTATGTGTTGAAATGCTTTAAATTTAACAAGTCTGAAGTAATTATCAAATTGTGGATTTTAAAGAGTAAAGGAAAATATATTTGTATTTTACAATATTTCCAAGAAGTTACGAAGACGAAACAATGTTACAAGCTTGATAACAAACAAAACTACAACAAAGAGAAGATCTTAAACCAAAAAAAGAGTTCATGCTTATAGATGCATTCGTTGCATACTTGTACGTATAAATGTAGCTAATGGGTGGGGACAATGTAATTATTTTTTATGTTTGTGGACTACCTTCACATTCTCTTGTTCTTGCTTCCAAACAGTAAGGTGAAGTAAAACAAGATCCTAAAGAAGAANTTTTTGCTTAGGTTTCTGTGAAGCACCCCTCAAGCTACATGGATGGAGGTGGTCTTAGACATGTGATGACCCTAATTGTAAAACCTAAATTGTGTTGATATTTCGCATACAATATCAAACTTTTGGTCATTTATTCTCTACTGACTACCAAAAAAGGTTTCATGTCATAAATTTAATGATATTAATGTTATATTAATTGTTCATACTGTAATTCACCTACTATCTTTTACATATGTACTGTATTATTATATTATACATCAATTTACAAATTCATATTTTGATCAATTTGCTTGTAGATTTAAAGACTTTTTGACAGTCTGTTAGATTATCATAAAAAAGCTTTGATTTTTACGTAGTTATAAATGGTGATCAATAAATTGAATGCAACTATCCAATACATGTAATTATGATGAACCAACTCCACGATACATCTCTGTTTTCCCACTAATTAAATACCACTAAATTATTTCAAGAATGAATGTCTATATTTATATAAAACCTAACTTTAATGATTATTCTGCAATTTCAAATATGATCATTTCAGTTGTTTCGGGTTACTTTTCTACTTTTGTGTATAGAAAAACTCATTTGAAAATTAATGTGTTGAAATGCTTTAAATTTAACCATGTACTGAAGTCTGAAGTAATTATCAAACTATGGATTTTAAAGAGTAAAGGAAAATATATTTGTATTTTGCAAAAAGATAGAAAGACGAAACAATGTTACAAGCTTGATTACAAACAAAGGTACAACAAAGAGAAGATCTTAAACCAAAAAAAGAGTTCAAGCTTATAGATGCATTCGTTGCATACTTGTACGTATAAATGTAGCTAATGAAGACGATATAATTATGTTTTATGTTTGTGGACTACCTTCACATCCTCTTGTTCTTGCTTCCAAAGAGTAAGGAGAAGTAAAACAAGATCCTAAAGAAGAAACCCCAAGCTAACGTAATCCACAAGCAATCCCACTTACTCAATTGAGTGATACCTTGCTGCATAAGTAAGTCAGGCCCTGTTGTCAAGCATGTGGACTCTGTCATCTTCGTTCCTAAAGAGTTACTCAGTGTATCGAGGAGCTTTACTTTCATCGCATTGGGTATTCCCGCCAAGAGAGAACCATCGAATATTTGGACTCCCTTGACGAAGCAACTAGGCGGGTCATCAAACTCGTTGATTAAGACAGCCTCGTAGGGATACTTGAGCAGTGAAATGTAATGAAACCATATCCAATAGATCGGTATCCGGTCCCGATTGATGAAGAATCCACCCAGCAGTAGACAGTAGGAAAGATAGACAATAGTTGCCATGTAACTCATCATGACATTCGGGATAAAACCGGATATGAAAGTAACAACAGAGGATCCAGCCCAAAAGGATGCGTAGATTATGAGGCAATAGAATAAGAAACTCTCTAGCCCGCCGCTCAAGCCAACTGTCCAGAACGTGGTTGCAGCAAACGCGATGGATAGAGCAAGTAGCTGAGGCAGGGACACGAGGGCGTGAGATATGACGTATGAAGATGTTCTGTAAGCGTTATGCGTAGTTTCTCTTAAGAAAATGTATCGTTCTTCGATGAATACAGGGATGTTGTCTGCACAACAGTAGTACATAGTGGACATGCCAAAAGCAAAGAAACCCATTCTCTCTTGCGCCCCTTTTGGAGTGTTGTCAAGCTTCCAATATACAGTAGCTAAGAGAAGACCAGTCACCATGACAGTGGCGATCCGCATTCCTATGAGCTCTGGCATGCGGCTCCAGTTTTTAAAGTATCGTTTCGCTAAGATAAATGTCTCGATGAGTGAAGGATTTGCGTATGAAGATACGGTTTCCATGGAAATGGGATTGGCTCCAGATGAGCCTGAGACTAGTTTCCCTCGAGCAACACTTGCATTGATGGCTTCTTTTAATGATAAGCCATGGTGAGATGTGGTCTGTACCGTGGCTCGAGCGGATTGCCACTTTGCGTTGAATTCCACTAAAGCTCTGGTTCCTCCAGAGGTTCCTTCGAGCTCACGAATCACATCAAGTGCGAACTCTGTAATGTTCTCCTTCTCCGGGATAGGACGACCGAAATCCGAGAAGAAAGAAGGAAGAGTCGCCGGAGATCCATTGAAAACACTCTTACCACGAGATAAGATGATAAGCCGATCAAGCAAATCCAGAATTCGAGCACTAGGTTGATGAATCGACATCATTACGACACTCCCACTCTTAGCAATTCGTTTCAGAACCTGCACCACCATGAAAGCGTTTGTTGAATCCAATCCTGAAGTCGGCTCGTCGAGGAAGAGGACGATCGGATCATGAATAATATCGATTCCGATAGAAACACGCCGCCTCTCACCACCGGAGACTCCACGGTGTCCTTCATCTCCGATTACAGTATCCGCCGCGTTTCGGAGCCCCAATTGATCAATCAGGGCTTCAACACGCTCCTTCTTCTTCGATTTGGGCAAATTTCTCGGGAGACGAAACTCGGAAGCGAAAATCAGGGTTTCTCTGACGGTTAACATCGGAAACAGAAGATCGTCTTGCATCACATAAGCCGATATCACTTTCAACAATCTCGACTGCAGAATCTTCTCCCCGTTCAGAGTCACCGACCCTCTCAAGCTCCCTTCCGCGACTCTTCCCGCTAACGCATCGATCAACGTCGATTTACCAGCTCCGCTAGCACCGAGAACGGCGAGGATATCTCCGTCGCAAGCCTCGCCGGAAACACCATCGAGTAGAGTCTTCACCGAATCGGGCTTTCCTCTAGAGAAATCGAATCGCCGGCGGATTGGGACATTGTAACTGAGATTGTTGAAGGTTAAGACGAACGGCACAGGACGCGTTTCGGGAGAAGGGAGATCTAAAATGTGGTGATGAATCGGAGCATCTTCGCCGGAAGCTTTTTCCCGGTCAGTGACTTCGAAGTCTTTTAGTAGTTCGCCGAGTGACGGTGACTGGTTGCCGGCGTCGAGAGAGATATCGAGTGATTCCGCTGAGACACGTGCCATCTTAACGGCTTTTCAGCGGTTTAACGGTGAAAGTTAACGGCGTTTCTTCTGTTATAAGATGAAGCTAATAACAGAAAGTATCATAGTACCTGAGCAAAAAAATCATAATTTTAAAAAGAAATGAAAACAGATAAAAATTTATTCAAACCAGTTGCTTGAACTTTATGTATAAATTAAATAAAAGAGCATGAATCATAAAAGTATATATGAAGTTTGTTGAAATGGGAAAATGGTGAACTTACTTGTTCCATTTCAGCTATCTTCTCTTTAAGGAGCCAAAAATCAAAACAAAAAATATCTGTAGTCCAGTTCTTTTTTCTTTCTAATGAGCACACTGCACAAGTAGCACAACCCTCTGTGGCTTTTCCTATTTATAAGGAAAACAAAGTCGTTTAATATTTTATACTCCCCTGTTTTATAAAGATGAAAATTTTAAAAAGATTATTTTCTTTACATCTTTTAATTAATTTAAAAATAAAAATTGTGGAATTCAAGAAGAAATAATTGGTTTTTTTCTTGAATTTTTAAATTACTATTGGTTTAGATTTATGGGGAGTTGTATAATTTATTATGGAATGTTAAATTTTACTTAATATATGTGAAATATCTAAGAAGTTATTTTTTCTGAAATGAAGAGAGTATTAAAGAAAGAAATAAGAAACTCGTCTCCTTGATTATTAAGGAAAATCTAGGAATATAAAGTATTAGGGGACTCAATACTTTTATTGTCATGTATTAATGTTCCTTAACCCCTCCACCATGCTCTTATTACCACTTGATGAAGGTATTTTGTAACTCGTCTTACAGTAATTAGTTCCAGCTGGAAATATGTGTAAGAAGGAGTTTAGAGATTTTCAGTGCATTAATGAGAATGATAAGAATTGAACTACAATCGAGATCGGCTTAAATGTTAAAGAACCTAAAATAGTTAATAATTGTTTAAAAACTGTATTCCGATAGAAAAATTTTACGCATTTTTATAGTTTTTTTTTTTCTTTTTGGGAAACCGCCTTTTTATAGTTCTTTTTAAAAATTTCACACGCAAATTTACGTACAGGCCGCTGTTTGAAACGGATTGACACGTGGACGGTGGATCTCAACGTTGTTTGAATCATGAAATGCTGATAAACTAGTTTTGTTTAATATTAAACCTTGAAGCACAAGAAGTTTGTTTTTGTAAAATAAAATAAATTTAAGTTTTTATATATATTTTGGTATTATTTTTTGTATATGTGTATTATAGTGTGGTATTTTGAAAACTGTAGCTTTTAAATTGTAGTTTTGAAATTTCCCTAGTAATAATTGACTCATGATCGGTATTAATAGTGTAGAGGCAAGAAGAAATTGCGCATTGTATACTTTTTGGCTTTTTATATTATCGTGCAACATGCATATTAAATTGTGCTCGAACGCATGCAAAAATACAATATCGACACGGTCACAAATTTCATCAGCACTTATACATAATATAACATTTTACGATAATTTAGATGGTGTATTATATTTAATTCAAATGAACCTAAAGTGATAGAATAAAACGTAGATGTTGAATTTCCACGATAAAAAAATTTATATATGAGACTAAATAAAACTGCTTAATCTGTTGACATACATATAAATTAAAAAACTGTTTATAGATGTATATATGAGACTAAATTTCCACGATAAATGTATGCTGTGTCACAATCTAATTTTATAGATTCAATAGTCTAAATAAATTAATAAATTTCATAAAAATCATTCAAACAATAAAAACTACATACCAATAAGATTCTTCAAAAAAATTTGTGGATTGAACAAATTTATTGATTTTAGAAGTTTGTAAGTATTTATAAAGATTCTTACAATTATGTTCTAGAGTCTTTTCTAGAATCATTAGGATTGTCATTATGTTCTAGAGTCTTTTATAGAATCATTAGGATTTCTTAAAGTTTTTTTTCCAAAATAAGTATTTGATTTGGTTTAGTTTATAACTTTTCTATAGAGTATATATTCAAATAAGATATAATTTTTTTTATTTTTAAAAAACATGCTCATAATTATTTTATTGGTCTTTATCATCTTTTTCAATGAGTATATTTAGTTAATAGACAATTTGAACATTGGACAAGTTAATTTGAACATTGGACAAGTTATTTTGAGAAAGAATAATGGTTTTGGTCATTGTTATAGAATCTGGGCATAACATCATTGTATTAATATTGGACGAAAAATGATGGTTTTGAATCTTTTTTATTTGAGGTATTTTTCGTAGGGGAACTTTGGATTTGTTGAGTTTTTTATACTATTGAAGACATGTTGTTAAAATGATAGAGATAACTATAAGATTTTGAATGATTGTGAAGAAAAATGCAAAGAATCATCACACCAATAGAATTACAAAATCTTTATAAATCTAACTTTATAAATCATCATATTAGTGATATAGGATTTTCATTAGAATTAAAAGATCATCACACCAATAACACATGGATTGAAAAATCATCACATCAATAACACAAAATTTTATAAAGATTTTTAAAATTCATTACGCAACAATAATAAATTATGCGTATTCTCAAAATCTCTTAAAATCTACTCCTAAGACCACCCGCAGTGCTGATCATTCAAAGAGTCTCTAAAAAGAGTCTCTCAACAAAAATTAATAATAAAATATTAAATATTACTCCCTAAATTCTTTGTAACCAACCAATCAAGGGAGGTTAGCTAGGTTAGGTTAAGAGACGCAAAACAATTATTAGCATGGAGCATTATGGGGCCCATGTAGTTAGAACTGAATACTACTTAAGCTAGACTAGCTAGTCATTAATATATATGTTTGGACATCTTCTCTTCAACGTCTATTATCAATAAGGTTTATATCTAATTCTTTTAAACAGTGGAAAGTCATTAATACAGACCTATAAATTGGTCTGGGGATGATGATGCCACGAAGCTAATTTGTATGTGGCTTACGTTTAGCTTGTTCGCAATTTTATATAGTATAACATTTTTAATTTAATATTTGATAAAAATAATAATTAATATAAATTAATAAATTTGATATGCATGCTAGTTAGATTCTTTTTAAAAAAAAAAATTATGTAAAATATAATTTCAATGATAACATAAATTAAAAATGATATATATATAAAAATATTTGTGTTGTTTTTCTCTTTTTAAATATAAATATATACTGACGTTCAAAAAATAAAAATATAAAAATATACTAGAAGCTCATCTCTCATATGCTTATTAACTCAAAACTTCTTTGTTTGTTTTTTTTAACAGGCATAAAAGTATGTTTTAAAAAGTTACACACGATAGTTGATTCTTTCGGTGTAATCACTTTCCAATGTATTTTTGTACCATATGTAAATCTATTATCAATATTAGAAATGTTCACAAATTATTTATAACTTTGAACTTCTAAACCTTTTTTTTTTAGTTTTTTTTTATATCTAATTAGTGAAATAGGTTATTAACATTTAGATGACTCTATAACGATAACAAAGATTATTTACCTGCTGACCAAAAAAAAAAAAAGATTATTTACCTTAACCTCAGGTTCATGCATGTTATTTTGACAAGTAAATAAATTATCTTTCTTTTTATAAAATCTTTTGAGGAAGACTTATTAAAAAATATGTCTGATTTTTTTTCATTTATTAATTTCCCAATTAATTAATATCTTTATAAATCGTTAAATTTTCAAAATAAATTAGATTATTAATTTATAGTGGTATTATTGTATAGCAATCAAAATTAACATATAATAATGAGAAATTGCGATGTGTATCAAAGAAAACACATAATCATTAAGTTAATGACAGTATCGATCTATCTAAATATTGAAATGAATTGAAAATCTGGACTAAGAGAAGAAAGTACTCTTTGTTGTCGTGAATATATGAATGTTACCATAAGTGATTTAATATTAAAGTACATTGAGAAAATGGTCAGTTCTTGAGACGGGTCTTGAAGAACAGGTAGAATTGCGGTACAATATATTTGAAAAATTCTAATTTTCTATTCCTAGGGTAGTATGCTGGTTTTGGAGTGTATATAAAGATTAACTCACAATAGATATAAAAAACTAGATGAAAGGGTATTTACCTCAATTGCTTTCTTCCCGCTTTACAATTTCATCTTAGTATAATTTGCTTTTAATATACAATAACAAACAAAGAAAATGTTATACTAATCGCGGTAACGAACAAAAATAACATGCTTTTGATATACAACAACAAACAAAGAAAATGTTATACTAATCGCGGTAATGAACAAAAATAACATGCCAACTTTGATTCTCAAAGATGATTGTTTTAATATAATGTATTGATTTCTTGCAACTTGTTATGAAGGTGATAAAAAGTTGATAATGAAGGGTATACCGGAGCGGAGACAACTGAAATGTCTTCATAAAAGCTCTCATGATTTATTATAATATACTAGTAAACCATGAGAAATGAAGTATGTAACGGTGAACGCTATTTTTTCGATTTTAGAAAATTCAACTTGATTTCACTTCTGGAGTTATCTTTGTAAACGTTAACTTTTTTATTATTTTAGTCTTGAAAAAAAAAATACAGTTAATTTATCACAATGGATTAACTTAGAAATGCATATCTAAGTGGCGAAGAAAATGGACACATAAGCCTGAAGGGATTAACTTAGAGATCGCTGGTTCGAGTGGCTCCTGGAACTGCATCGTATAACATACTCTAGTCATAAGCCTGAAGGGATGTACAAGACTAGACCATGAACCTCTTAGTTATTCTCAAAAAAAAAAAAAAAAAAAAAAAAAAAAAAAAAAAAAGACAAAAGGAAAGAATGGTGCCATAATTTTTCTTTTTTTTTTAATTTTAGTTTTCAATTTTTCTCTTAATCTACTTATTTTATCTATAAATTTTGTGTTTTAGTTATGATTGAGTTTTTCATTTTTATAGTCTTTTTTACAAATTTAGATAATCCACAAAAATTAAATTTATAATATATTAATACATGTCACAATTACATAAGTTATAAAAGTTATTATTATCATGCATATCATCCTTTGGTTGAATGTATCTAGTATTTGTTTTTAACGTAATATATTTGTGTTTTTAAAATATCAAAGTTAGAATTCAAAATTTTGTTAAGTACAAAAAAAGAAGAAGTTTATCTTGTATACCTTTTTAACAATGTTTGACCAAGATAAAATTAATTATTTTATATATAGTATATATATTATGCAATTTTTTTATATTAGACTTTTCTTATTTTGGACCAAAAATAAAAATACTTTTCTTAAAAATTAAAGATTAAGAAGAATTAACCACACAATTTCTCTCCCCAAATTCTCTCAATTTTTTCATCTCCTTTTCTCCAAAGTCATCACCAAAAAGAGAGATCATGGCATCAGGACTAGGAGCTAACTGTTGTATCACACCATTTCCAATCAACGACAACAATGATCCGATCGGTAATTTAATCAAATTTGTCTTTTCTAATAATACGACATGAAAACTTGTAGAGATGTACTGATCTACGTTCAAATAAGTCATAGTTAGGATATAGTACTATGTCTTCGGATAGATCTCTAGCTACTTGCATTATATATGTTGTGGTCTGTAATGTTATTACTTAGAAAATGAATATATTCATCTTCTTCTATATATATGATAAGTATGACATTCTCTAGCTACTTGCACTACAAGAAATTTGGCCTTTAATAGGGCAGAAAATTTACAATTGCACTCTATGTATGTTGTTGTATGTTATGTTATTGATTATATTCATCTTCCTCTATATGCATGGTATGACATAAAAAGCGAGCAATGGAAAAAGGACCAACGACAAAAACCAGAGCAAGAAGCGTATTCGGCGACGTAGAGATTTGACTCCACCAGACCAATATGAATATATGTCGCTGAAGACCTGAAGTATAAAGCTGACTGCAAAAGGAACAGTAGAATGGTGAGTTGATAAAACAAGTTTTTGGTGGTTATCGAATGTATTATGTATTTATTTTTGCGTTCAAATGTTGTAGCCTATTCCACTGTTGTTCATGAGGGCGCATGGCTTGGCAAATCCAGGGACGATCCATCTTGCTGGCACATATGGCTCCAAGACACTGGTACGACTTCGACGAGAGACCAAAGGGAGGATGTGTTTCGGGAAAGGGTGGAAGGACTTCGTTGACGCAAATGGCATTATGCTGGGTGACTCCTTCAAGCTCAAGCTGGTTTGGCAAGAAACAACTCCTGTACTTCGATTGTTTGATATTACACCTGGAGAATGTTCTAAAGATAGTGAGACAGCGCCAGCTTCCACAGAACCTAGCAGTGGAAACAAGAACAACATAGTGGAGATGACGCATTCATCTACACCAATTCAAAATCGCTTAACACTTGCATACGAAGATGCCAGAGACCGTAATCTTGTAAGTTCAGCAAGCAACCTTGTTGTACTACTTTCTGTCTTGATTCTAATTAATGAGTAACCAGCTGTGTTTCTTCAAATATATCGCAGCGTCTCCCACGTGAATTCATGAAGGCTAATGGTATCACCAAAAAGCGTGGCAAGGTGGTTTTTCATGGGAAAACCAGAACGGAATGGTGCGGGTGTTTGACAAAAAATGGAACCATAGTTTTGGGATTAGGCTGGAGCCGCTTTGTCGAAGCTAATGGCGTTAAGGTTGGAGACCGCTTCTGTCTGGAGTTCAATTATGGAGAAGACAAAAGTACTCTGCTGTGTAAGTTTTCCAAGTATGGAGACTAAAGACATATGTGTATTTCGAAACCTAAGGGCATGTAAACCGTACAAGTACTTGGTACTCTTCATTAAAACTAATGCCCTTTTTGCCTGTTAGAAAATATGGTAAGTAAACCGATTATGTTCGGCATAATCTACATACAATCATCAAGACCATCTCCATCTATTGATAATACAATTTTAAGGTGTATTCATAACAGAAGATAAAATTTGATGCGATGGGAATAGGCATAGTCGCATAAAAATATCAAAGTCTCAAACAAAAAACATGAAAATTCCTCTTGTCGATCAGTTCTCTTTGGCCAGTTTTTCCCCGAGGGAGAGATCTGTAACTTCTTCTTGATCAGTCTTTGTTGCCTCTTCTTCGAGCTTGTTCTTCTTCATCAGCTGAGCTAATCTCTCGGCAAGACTCAGTCTAGTCCCCGGAGATACACCGTTTTTCCCAATGATTGATTCAAGAACTGCCTCTGCCAACAACTTGTTCTCGATCACAGCTGATCCTGTTTTAGGAATACTATCATCTTTAGAAAACGCAATCTGCACACATTTGAAATCACAACAAAGAGATGTCATAAAGTACTCAAAGCTAACACGTATTTACTTAGATTCTTTCACACGTCAATCTCTACTTTTGCATTCACACACAATTTATGAAAAATCTCTTCCTAAAAAAAAAAAAGTTACCATCCCTGTTTGTTATAACAAGTTTTTTTGGGGTAGGAGTAGTACCGTGAGTGAGCCGTTAGGCGAAAGAGCGAAGAGAATGGATGCACCAGGTGCGAAACTTTGGTCCTTAAAGACTTCCAAAAACCTCTCCACAGCTTTAGCCTCACTTTCTGTATAAATCCCTAACGACTTCCAAATCGCCACACAGTTCTCTGTTACTTTCTCCGAGTATTGTTGTCCCGTTAACGGCAGTTTCATCGTCACCTTTATAAATTTCTCAAACTTACCTAAGACCAACAATCACAAACATGGAAGAGGGTTAAAAAAAATCAGTTGGTTTTTTTTTTTTGAATAGCTAGTTTCATTAGATTGTAAACGGTTTAGTACAAAGAGTTTTGGAGCCACACAGGTGGTCTCGAATAATAGCAAACAAATGAACTAGAAACATTAAAAGCATTCTTAGCTAAAAGATCTGCACTATGATTACGTTCACGATTAATGTGACTTAAAGAGCAAAGCGGTAATCGTTGAATCCACAGCCTTAAAAAATCAGTTGGTTAAACAAATTATAAAAGTAAAGTAAAATAATGTGACGTGCCTGTGACGATTTCACGGAAGAAAGGGACGGATTCCGTTAACTCCTCCGTAGTTTTGCCTCTCCACTTAACAGAGAGTGACGGAACGGAGACGGCGTCTAGGTAAACTCCAATGACGGTGAAAATCACGAATTTGCCTTGAATATCTAACCCTCGCACACCTGCGTAAGTTAACCGAAAAAAACTCAGCAAAACGAAAACCTTCGCGTATGTTAGCAGAAAAGGAAAAAAGTGGAGTAAAACCTGCGCCGCCGAGGAAGAGAGGATTAGAGGAAGCCGGTGAGTGAACGGACGGTGGAAAAGTGACAGAATCGACATGAAGCTTAGTGACGGAGGGTAACGGTGACGGAGAAGTGGAAGAAGGACAAGACATAGTTTGAGTCGTCATGGGGTTAGGTTGGATAGCAAAAGAGTAAAGTGTTGTTTGATTTGGTTGTTGTGTCCCAATTATAATTATAAGAGTAGATCGAGTAGGTAAGCTTACGAGTGTTGGATGGGTACACACGTGGAGGTTATAGCTTTGATTGGAAGATCCGGTGGTTGTGCAAAACTCTATGAGACTTTATTCTACACAAGACAAGGACGCTCTGTTTTGCAATATTTGCTGATTTTATATATATATATATATATATATATATATATATATATATATATATATATATAT
>OVAF01001840.1:270-18990 GCA_900406245.1 Odontarrhena argentea | reverse complement strand
ATATATATATATATATATATATATATATATATATATATATATATATATATTTTTTTAAACAGAATTGTTTCCAAGACTTGTAGATTGATTAAACTGCTGAATCAATTGAGAAAGGTACATGATGATGAACTCATTTTTTTAATGATCCATTAAAGTAGGCCTTGACTAAAGAAGAAACAAAGTTTGGGTACATTGATGACACCACCACCATTTATAGAAAATGCTTGATGTTGCTGAAAGATAGGAAAATATAATAGCCTATGTCCATTTACAAATGTCAAATAAAGCGTCTCGAATTACTTCATATGATACTAGTTACATGTAAAGGTACATATATTTCTTCGTGCTTATAAAATCAGAATTATAGCTGTTTACCAAAAATTAAAGCTCGATAATAAGTTACTTGAAGATCGTTATACCGATATGTTCCAACAATTGACCTCTTAGTCATTCATCCAAGTTCTAATTTGTGAAAGAGACATGAATAATGCAACAAGGGACTGAAAGATTTGCAGTAAAGAAAATAACATTAATAACAACCAAACTTCGAGATATCTTATAACATATCGTTCATCGTAATTATTTTCAATACAACAATTAAGATTAATATTATTTCTTTTTTTATTTCTACCCGCAATGTGGTGGGCTAGTGGTATGGTGCTCCTTGGTGAAATGGTGAAACTCCTCCTATGTTGTTATCAACATTTTATTGGCAAGTCTGTAAGTTGAGTTTTGGCCCAATTGATTTATCTGGTAATCAGCAATGTAGGCGGCCTAGCTAGTTACCCCTACCACATAATCGAATGGCATCTCAATTCGGGACAGATAGTGCGGTTGCTCTTTGGATCTCATGGCCCGTAGACTCAAACTCATGATGTCCGTTGAACCACGAGTATATTAGTCTGTTCTTGTAGTACTTCGGTGCGTTACATACCTGGACCAACCGGATACCCGATAGGGTCCATAAATAAAAAAAAAAGATTAACTTTTTTTAAGTTTCCGGTCTTCCATCAAATAATTGTGAAATCAAGTATATATAAACAAAATAATTAACGAGGGAGGTGTATGATGATATTATATTATTAAAAAGCCCAACATTGAAGTTGATTATTGGGCCTAGCCCCATAATAACTTGTATAATAATTCTTCGATGAACTTGGTTTCGTTCACATATACTTAGCCTTAAGTTGTTCATCATAAATAGATTTGATGAGGGAACTTCAATAAAATATCACTCACATTGTGTCTTTCACAACGTCAGCGATGGTAACAGTAACTTCTCGACCGCGCTGCCTAATGTTCACTCAAGTCTCGCGGCAGAAGCTCATGCTCTGCTCTTCGCTGTATATGAACAAGGGTCTGATATTGAGTTACTCTGAGATTCAATTCCGATCAGATTCACAGACCTTTGTAAAACTCCTCTTGAACAATGAGCAGCACCTGAAGATTTAATTAAGATCACCTCAGTCTTGCCTTCAATTCTCTATCAGCTTTTTTTACATCTCTAGGAACTCTAATATTGTTCATCAAGTAATATTGCTCTATTGAGCATGTGATCATGAAAACACTTGAAAAGTGAATTTTTCATATATAACTAACTGGAATCTATAGTGTTTGATTGGTTACAGAAGAACACCATATGGAGAAACTTGTAATGCAAAAAGTGTAACCAAGCATGTAAAATTTACAATTTGATAGTACCAACTACCAAATAGGCATTACAAAAGTGAAAGTGCTATTACATTGGTTAAGTGCATTACAAACATATAATTTTATCATTATCTTCTAATAAACGTTTCAATGAAAAAAAAATTAGATATTGTTTGTTGTATATTTTAATCAATTTTAAGCATATTTTCATTCAGCCGTTCAAAAAAAAAAAAAAAAGAGCATCTTTTCATATTTTTCGTCATAATTATTATTTCCGGTTTCAAAAAGTACAAATTAAATTCCCAACTCTAAATTTCCATTTAATATATTTGAATTTGTTGCTATTTCTTTTTATTGTTAAGAAATGAAAGATGATAGGTTATTTTCCAGAAATATGTAGTTACCTAGACTATTAATAAATTACTATTAAATTGTCAAATTTTATTTTATTTTATTTTTAATTAAAAGTTGCATTGTCAATTGATTTCTTTAATCTTTTATACTAATGACACTCTTTCTACTTCTACAATGTTATCAATAGGAATGTATGCTTGCACTATCTTTCTGTACCACATAAAAAAAATTATATTACAATATTATTTTGTATGTTTTTTTTTTTTTTTGAAAGGAATATTATTTTGTATGTTACCAATCAGAATCTATATACTTTTGCCTAATTGGACCATATGTCCTTATATTTATTCATTGTGTTAGTTGGATCAAGAACTATATATGTGTGCTGTGTTATATCATCAAAATAAATGTGTCCCTTTTTTAATCAAACAGATTTATATCCTAATCACATATAGTGACCAGACGCAAACGTTAAGCTAGAATTGGATACAACCAACAAATACTTAAGAGCACATTTTAAATGATTACATTGTACGAGTGAATCAGTAACTAGCAGGTACTCTCTTAGTTCTAATAAACGTGCATGTGGTTTCATCACTCTGTAAATTTCAATTTACAGTATACAATATGCACAACGATGTTAACTTATTGTTGATCCACTCGACGATTTTTTTTTTACTCTCAAACAACAATGGGTGTGAAAGTGTGCCAAGAAAAACTATCTCCATAATAAGTACATAACAATGAAGTGTGTCAAGATTATTGAATTAAAAATTCAAATTTGGGTGTGAAAGAAGTACTAGATTCTTTGAATGAATTGTTCCACGATACTATCTTAAGAATGATTTCTACCTTGTCCTTTCCACCTCCGCAATTGTAGGAGTTTTCAGTTTTGTAATGAGAAGAAGAAGCAACAAACATAAGGTTTTTCATTTCAGTTTATGTAGGAATTTTATTGTCCGAATTAAAGTAAGACCCAATTTTCATGATTGGTTGAATTATGTTTTGCCCTTATGTATGTTAAATTTTTGTACACATGTTAGAAAATTATTTACCATTTGAAGTTTTTAAAACTAAAATATTTTCTATCATCAACTCCAAAACAATTCAACGAATGATAAATCAATCTACATAGTGTAAAATTTCAAATGGTAAAAAATTGCGAAACTTCAATTAATTTTTCCTATAAACTCCAAAACATCATTTATACTAAAACTTCACTCTCAAAATAAGAAGTAACTCTTTTTATTTAATAAATCTAATAGTTTAGTGATGAGTTTTATAATGTTAGAACATGAGTCATTTAGAGAACAATAAAATTTATGAATGTTCTTTCTTCTTTCAGACAAGAAGACAATTAAAACGTTCGTCCTTTTTTATACATAAGAAACAAAAATGCCGCTGGTGAATTCAATGAACATTTACAGACATTTTTGAATGGGGTTTGGTAGTTAATAAATTCCTAATAAATGACAATATTTATTAATTTGTTATCCCCTTCACCTTGTTTCGATGCATCAAAAGGTCCACATCATTGACTGCACTTAGCTACGTCTTTGCTTATTTTTAGAATTTATTTCAGAAAAGGGTAAATTAAATAATGAATTTTTTTTTTATTATCTCTTTTGCCATATTCATGGTTTATAAATAGACCATATCAAGATAGTACAATTTACTTTTCATTACCTAAAATTTCAGCCGGTGAATTCAAAGGTGTAACAAAATTAACGGTATTAAAGAAACAAACTAAAACAATAATTAAAATCTACAACATGAAAAAGCATGTTATTTGTTCAATGATGAGAATTAATCATGTAGTATATATACGTATTTTATTTTTCATCCAATAATTAATGTTTCAAACATGATATATGATATGAATAAATATAGCATGGGATGACATTATGCTAAGGGGTTTAAAAGATTTTTTTTTTTTTTAAAAAACATATAGTAGACGTTATATGCTATGGAGCAAAATGAATCATAAAAAATGTTGAGTGGCTCCGAAAATGACACAAGAGCATGATGTGGTACATCACTTATGAATTGGTCGTTCTAACCAAGAGTGGAAACGAGTTTTAGATATCTTGGAAATTTATGATATTACTTATTAGATTTGTCAGATGTGCAGTACAATTATCCAAATTCATACTGCAACAACGTGAATCCTGTTTTGTGGGTCGTACTCGTAGATGAAATTTAGATATCTACACAAGAATATTAAATATTAATGTTGAAAGAAAGATAATATAATATAGTAATACAAAGTACACATAGAGGAACTTAAAAATATTTCATGAACATGATTTGTTGTCTAGCGGTTTGTGTTAGTTCCGTTATTATATCACCAATTGAATTCGAGTCCAGTTTTATGCATAATATTGTTAAATTATTGATCCAAACATTTTTGATGTATATAGTAGTTCAATTCTAACATACCATTGACAATATATTACTACAATGCATATCCAAATTTTGAAAACATGTATGCTCAACTTTCTGGTTTTTTTTATACTGATATCGTTTTCGATTTATGGATACCTGACCCAATTAATTGTTATTTTTTGGGTATACAAAAGTAGATGTATAGTAGGGTTTGAATTGAAGAGTGAAAGTACCATGCATCTATTAGCATGTACAGTCGTTTTCCAAACGATATGCAATATTAATTTGGGGGCAATAGAATTAATAGTCTTCTTTAATTTTAACTAATTAAATTAGCTGTGTTAAGATTTGGAGAGTGTGTGCTTCATAAATAGGTACATGTAATTTGCGCTTTGCGTCCTATTTATAATTTTTCTCAACAATTCAGTAATATTATGCAGTTTAGGTTAATGTAATGGTGTTACAGGATGATACTAGCATAAACCTCATTTTTATTTTAAATTTATAAAAGGAAATGAAGAATTTGTTAAGAAAATAAGTATGATCAATTTTGTAAATATGAATTATTTCCTCTATTTCATTTTAAATGAGATTTTAAGGATTTTTATTTTATTTTAATTGTTGTCTTTAAATTTCTATGCAGAAGTAATTGTGTTTTGTTGTTTTTGATGTATTAAACTATACATATTGCTTGGAGGCAAAAAAAAAAAAACTATACATATTGCTTTGGTTGAATTATCTTTATAGAAATAAAACATGTTTATTTTTTAATAGATTAAAAAATTAAAAAAATTCTTAATCAATATACAAAGACCTTAGACATCATATAAGTTAACTCACGTCAAGCTAGAGAAATAAGTGTACTAGAACCAACCTTATTAATACTAAAAATGCAATATATGTGTAGTGATTATATATGCGATTATCCAAACTTCGTTTTTTATTTAGAGGAACATGCCACTTTAGCAAAAAAGCAAAAACGATTCGTTTAGAAATGTGATGTCGTTTACTATAAGACGAAACTTCATTTCCAATGGTTCCAAATTTCGATAAACGCAATTTAACTTAAACTAACCCTATTAAATTTTAACACTATGAATAATTTATCTTTTTTCGTTAATATTCTCTTCAATGGAGTTGCTCACGAGAATCTCTACCAAACATAATAGGACAACAACAAAAGTTGAAATGCTAAATATCCAAAGTCACCACCCTTTTGTTATAAAAAAATAGGTAATAATTTTTAAGCTGAAAAATTCAAGCTCACTATGAGAACTCTTCTTTTTTCTTTTTTTTTTTTTAAGTGATCAAATGTTTATCTAGCTATTGCAAAAAAAAGATTAAAATGTGGAACATACAATAAAGTTTTAGATGTATTTATGATAGATAGTAAACACCGAAATGTAGGGTTTCTTTTTTTTCCAACAATGTAGTTTAATTTACATAAAAAAATTAGCATCATCACAAAATAAAATCAAATAAAATTTTTAAAAAGAACAGTTTATGAAAAGTAGACAAAAAAAAAAGAAAAAAAAAAAGAGATAGTAGTTATTCATACCAATAATATGTTTTGTTGTCGTTGTTTCATACTCATAATAATGTCATTGATTAATAATAATGGAAGTTCCTATTTATGTCTATTTATTAATTGATTCCTCATCTATCCCACTCCACCATTCATTGTTAGTAATATCTTTGAAGCTTTGATTGCTTACATAATTAGAGACGGTCAAACAAGTGTTACAAGTTCAACTAATTGCTGGTTATCTCTCAGATTAGTATTAACAAGTGTGCTAAAAAACATTCTAAATGTTTGTACAGACTTATTTTATAGTCTAACTTAATTTTTTTTTAGAAGCCTTTTTTTACCGCATTTTCTCTATATGTTCTCATGTAACAAGTTAAAAAAAAAAAAATCAACTGTCTCGTTTAAACGTGGTTACAAATAATTAAGATCTTAATTCTTAAAAAAATGACTTTATTTATCTGACAAGAAGTATACTATATATATGCATAGCACAGCAGAAAATATCATTAACTTTCTTGATTCTTTTTTTTCTTTATATTTCCTTTAATACATTCTTGATACTTGTGAGTTCTACAAAGATTCCTTTTAATTTTCTAAAGAGAGTTGTGTCTTGTCTGAAGCAACAATGGAAGAGGAGAAGCAGCTAAATTTCGATGCTCCATTTCTATCCGTGAGGCGAGTTCCAACTCAACCAGATCACAACACCAAGAACAAGAAGAAAGTGTATCAAGCAACTCTGGTTCGGTTATTACAACAAGATCGGAGCTTTGATCATGTAATGGAACCATCTTCAGTTCCTTTTCAATGGGAACAAACACCGGGCAAGCCAAAAGATTTTCTTAAATTAGTCCAAGAATCAGACCTAATCAAAGCTTTGGATATGGTTTCTTCAACCGCAAGTTTCTCTGTTAATTGTAGTACAAGTGGAGTAAGTGATGAGTTCGAGAAGAATGAAGATAGATCGAGGAGTAGTGTATCGAAAGATGACGTCATTTCTGAGTATCGTGATCTCATCATGTCGAGGTTTTTACCAGATGCGAAGGCTATGGCTATGATGAAACAGAAGAAAGAATCTTCTCTGAATCAAGAAAAGAAGTTGAAGAAACAGAGAATTGCTCTAGAGAGAGTCTCCAAGGCCATTAATCAAGATTTAAACAGTAATTATGATGATGATTATGATCATAATCATAAGCTACATAGTCCCAAGAAAGCTATGTATGGGTTCTTGCCACAATTCTGTTCCAAGAACTCATTGGATGTTATTAACCCGATTCTTTCTCGGGTTAAGACATGTCAAGATCTTGGAGTAAAGTCAGAGAAAGTCGTAAACCCGAGGTCTCTACATATCGTACATAAAACTCAACTATCAGCATCATTGCCAAGAATCTTGAGTAAAGGTCAAGAACACTATCCAACACAACCAAGAATCTCAAAAGCGATTTCCAAAAATTCTCCAGTGGAATCGAGAGAAATAATCCGAAGAAACCCTTCAAGGTTGCAACGAACAACAACGAGCGATCAGATTCAGAGACAAGGCACAAGGTTTCTTGTGGAAGAAGTAAAGAGAAACAAAATTAGGTCAAGAAATCTCTGTGAAGCATCTTTGGTCTCTCAGCCTCCGTTGCCTAAAACACCGTCAGAGTCATGGCTTTGCCGGACAATTCCAAGAAGCTCAGCCGTAGCCACCGTCGTCTCCGGTCAATCCGCAAGGTTCAAGAAGATTGAGCAAAAGAGTAAAAATTGGGAAACGATGGTGAAAACATCTCATAAACATCATGATCATGCACGCTACTCAGAGGTATGTATAAACATTTTTAAATTCATAATATTGTTTTTGGTATATTTATATGTTTGCATATGATTTATTTTTGTGGTTTAATGTTGTGCAAATTTAATGTGTAGGAGCTTGTTGTTGTTCATCCCTCTCGTCAACGCAAATATTAAACCGGAATCTTATTTTCTCCGGTACAGTAAAAATGTCAAAAGATATTTGTCTTATCTCACTGTTGTGGTATTGTTACTAGGCGATTGTGGTATGTGTGTTTGGAGATATGTAGTTGGGATATGAGATAATACGATGTGTGAAAAATCATAAATTTCATTGAATTATGTTGGAACAAGACATACCTTGTACTTTGGAGATGTATTCAAGCAAATATACGAAATGTTTTTTGTTTTTATTTCTTTTTTATATGGAGAGTTAAGTTTATATGGTTGTTTGTTCAAATGGGTAAATGATTCTCTTTGTAGATTATTACTAGGATTTTGATATCAACAAAAATCATTGCAGTTTTAACTATCTTGGCAGCAAAAATCAATGACAAGTAGATTTATTGAACCAAAAAAAAAAAAAGAGAGAGTGGATTTGTGCTCAAATGAGGTCAATAAAATAGACAAAAACATATGGTAAAAAAAAAAAAAAAAGTTCATTCAGTTAAAATGGGCTAGACTTATGGTCAAATGAGCTTTAGTAAGATGGATAAAAGAGCTAGGAAATAAAATAGCTCATTGGAGCTCTATTTTTTAGCCAAAAAAAAAAAAAAAAAACTAGAAGCAGAAAAGCTAAATGAAGAAAACCAAAATCGTAATTTGATTGATATATCATAAAATATGAAGAAGGGGAGTAGCTATAATCAATAACAAATATTTTCTATCTTGAATAACTTATGATATAAAATAGAGTAGAGTACTATGATTAATAACACATATTTTCTACCTTCTTTTCATATATGTGATTACAGTCATAGAACATAAATCATGAGTTGACAAAAATAAAAAAAAGCATGAATCATGAATCATGAATGAATTAGATAAGCCTATNTTTTTGTTTTTTTTTTTTTTTTTTTTTTGACAGATGCTCCCTCTGTTCCATAAAGATAAATTTTCAAAATTTCACACAGATTAAAAAAACAATTAATATCACACAGTTTTTCAGCATTACACATTTTCCAATAAATCTAAACCAATAGTTATGCTTAAAACTCAATTATTACGTCTTGAAATTTATAATTCTGCATTGAAAACAGAGAAAATTTCATCATTTTGGAATATAATTTTCTTCGTCTAAAATTCATCTTTATGAAACGGAGGGAGTAATTAATATTGAGAGAAATCATAAACGTAAAACGATAAATAACACACAAGCCGGTGATCGAACTTGGAACCAATAGCCGGCGAACCACAAAATCGGTACCCATAAACATTAGATGAAATATAAATCGAAAGAGAGAGAAATTAAACATCCGAGTCAAAACTAAATTACAGAGATTAATCCACAACAAATGAACAAATTGAAAAGGTTACTTGTCTGTTACCTATCTACTTTTGTTTAAATTAGTGTGATAATTCGCATTTATGTGTTTTCGAGTTCGAATATCTAATCGGCTGGTAAACAACTATTCCATTGGGTTTATCGTATGAATAACTTGGGTTTCAATTGGGGTTTAGGCCCAACTAAAGTTAACAAAAGATTACCGCTAATGATTCTTAATTAAGCTGAATAAGCAATAATAACCACAACAAATTTTATGTCATATAAATGAGATCACTTGGGCTACCTCCCAACTATATAATCCCAATTTTTAAAATCTAAAGAAAATAGTTATACTATATCAAGAAAACAATTAAGGTTGACTACAAATATATAAATTTAAATTAATCAAAAATTAACAAGTAGTGGGCTGCGTGCACTATATATATAGTATAACATTAGTGGAAAAATTAATTCAATGCACCCCACGTCACTGACTGTAGAACCATTGATCATCACATAAAGGAAAGTATCCAACAGTCCATATTCAATCTAATGGCACGTAGTTTTAAGTCAACTCTTTTTTTGTTTTTTAATCAAATTAGCTAAAAAATGCAACAATAAAAGAGACGTGAATATATAAAAATAAAAGTGATCCTACATTAACCATTATTAAAATCTTAACTAATTAAGTATTAAACTAATCTTTCCCGCCATATATAGAGATGTTCGGTACGTTAATGATCAAACTGCATATAATAAATAAATGAAAATGTGAGTTCATGGATTTATTAAGATACACAATTCTATAATTATGGAAAAATCTAAAGCAAGTTTGTAATAGAAGGGTCTTATACATTGATTAGGGAATTACACACACACAAAAAAAAGATTAAAAAAAAAAGAAAAAACAGAGACAGTTTTGTGAGGGAAAGAATTGTTAAAAAAGAAATAAGAAAATAGACAAAAAAAGATTAGAGAAGAGAGAAAGAAAAAAAAAAAAAGAGAGAGGAAGGAGAGAGAAGTCACCAACCCTTTGGCCCTGGAGAGACCAAAGATGGTCGAAGAGACAAAACTCTGAGATCATCATCATCTTAATTCTTCTCTTCATCATCCTGCAGATAAACAAAGGGCAAGTTCAACAACAATACATATTTCTATACACGTTTTTTTGTAAAGAAACTAGTTTTTTTTATTCATAATTTTCTCTTTTCTTGAAGATATTTTTGTAGTTTTCGATTTTTCAAACCCTATACCCAATTCTTGATTAAGAAGTTTCTTCTTTTCTTTTTGATAATTTGTTTGAGTTCTGTATACGTATGTTTTTAGTTTTAGGAGAAAAGGTTTTTTTTTTTTTTGTGTGGGTTCCATGTTTTTTATCACATAGCTTCTTCAAGAGGTTATTCTTGATTCCTTTTATTAAAAAAAATATATATATATATATATATATATATATATATATATATATGTTTTTCATATTTTGCTGTTAATGTTTTGATGTATTGTTTTTTTTCCAGGTATTAAAAGATTAAACAAGAAGAAGAGAATTCAAGAGTAAAAAAAAATGAATGTTTTATAATGATTAGGGTTTTTGCAATGAGAGACCCTGATTATTCAAACATCAACCTCATTGTTCTCCTCTTACCGAGGATTCTGTAAAGTTTTTTATTTTTATTTATTTTCAAAATTTGTTGTCAGGAAAAAATCTGGCGATTTTGTATAGCATTGGTGTACACCTAAAATGGGTTGTCGATGGAATCCAATTGGATTTCAGTTCTCTTGCTTCATGTTCTTGATCTTTGGCCTCCAATCTCAATCCTCTTTGTCCCTCAATTCAGAAGGTAAACTAATAAACTATTTTTCTAATTTTTTCGATAATTTTCTTTTTAAAATTTTTTTTTTTATTAACAGTGGAAGTTCCGAAACTTTGGTTCATAATCTCTTTTGGTTGCTTTTTGAATGTTTTTTTATTCATGGAGTTTTTTCAAATGTTGTAGGATTCGTGTTGTTGAAATTCCGAGCAAGAGTTGACTCTGATCCTCATGGAACTCTTGCAAGTTGGAATGTTTCTGATGATCATGTGTGTTCTTGGTTTGGTGTAACGTGTGTCGACGATAAAGTGCGAATGTTGTAAGTTTAAAAAACAAAAACAATTTTTCGATTTGTGCGTGTCATTTTTTATGTTTATTTTTGTAATTCTTTTGATGAGAATTGTTTTGGTTTTATGTTTTGTAGGAATCTTAGTGGCTATTCCTTGGGAGGAACTTTAGCTCCTGAGCTAAGTCAATTAAGTGAATTAAGATCTCTGTAAGGTTTTCTTTCTTAACTGATTTTGTTTGCTTTGTTTCTTGATATCATAAGACTAAAACCAGTTATTGTTAAACAGAATACTATCTAAGAACCATCTCTCTGGTGAAATTCCAAAAGAATTCGGGACTTTCGCGAAACTAGAGTTCTTGGATTTGCGAGATAATAAGCTAAGCGGAGTAGTTCCATCCGAGCT
Source organism: Odontarrhena argentea (assembly GCA_900406245.1). Lineage (NCBI taxonomy): Eukaryota > Viridiplantae > Streptophyta > Magnoliopsida > Brassicales > Brassicaceae > Odontarrhena > Odontarrhena argentea. The sequence continues at coordinate 7,320 of OVAF01001840.1, read as the reverse complement.
AAACAAAGTGTTATCACCAGAAAAATTGTGAGTCAAGAGTCCTTACGTTGATGCTTTTGAAATAAACCAAATGAATGTTAATTATACTGATAGTACACTACTGTTCAGGTTGCTTTCTGGCAACAAATTTGCGGGTTTTATAAAGATAAAGCTTATGAGACTTCAATCGCTATATAAAGTCCAGTTGAACAAAAGTCGAGAGCTAGCTTCTGCTTCCTCTTCTGTTCTCAACTGTGTAAATAGAAAACTCGGATACTGGTAAGCTACATTTTGGAAACCTTCCCACAAAATTTATTGAACCTTTTTTGCATTAGAGATATGAAAATGGAGAAATCTTTTTGCAATGTTTTAAATTTTTTATCTATGTTATAGTGTGTCGAGGAGAAGCTTGATAAGACAAAACAAAGCAAGAGCTCTCATATTGCGGATTAAAGCGACTACAAGACATTATATGAAAGCATTTCCTTTTTTAAAAAAAATATCATCAAAATCTTTCAATCCTTATGGTTTGATTTGTTACTGATTTTCTCTGTTTTTGTGTCTCTTCAGGCTGCGAAAGGAATCTCAAGGAACAAATTATGTCGTGAATCAACCAAGTAAGACCGAAAGATGACATAAACTTCTGCAATTACAACACACATAAACTAAACTTTCCTTTTTTAGCAGGTTCATTTGAGAATGATACTAGCATCTTTAAAAGGCGTGAGTTACTCGAAGGAACAAGTAATTTAGAGGCTTTGCCTGCGCCTAAAGCTCCTAGTCCTTCTCCTGAGATCATAACCAAAGTGTTTCCTCGAAGCAGCGGGTCGTTTCCTGCATTAGCTACTGCCACGAAGAGAAAACCTCCGTTGCTTCCACCGTCTCCTTCTCCAACAGCTGAGAACAATAACAACACAAACTCTACTGACCCACCGCGGAAATTTGAAGACAAGTCAAAAGGGTTCAAGGATGTTTGGTTGTATGTTGTCATCGGCGTCGCGGCTTTTGTAGCGGTGTTGATCATAATTGCGGTTATATTCTGGTTCCGGAAAAAGGCTGCAAAGAGTATAGGTCCATGGAAGACTGGTTTAAGTGGACAGTTGCAGAAAGCTTTTGTTACAGGTACAAAAAAAATGTTCTTAAACCTGATAAAAACAAACTTATTTTTACTCGATTTTCGGTTTTGACATAATGTGGGAAATTGTTTTCAGGTGTACCGAAGCTAAACCGCTCTGAATTAGAAACAGCTTGTGAAGATTTCAGTAACATCATTGAAGCGCTTGATGGTTGCACTGTCTATAAAGGAACTTTGTCAAGTGGTGTTGAGATTGCAGTTGCTTCAACCGCGATTTTGGAGGCTAACGAATGGACTAGAGCTATGGAAATGACTTACCGCAGAAAGGTAACACTTAGAGTTTGTTTACTTTGCCTCTTTTCCCAAGAATATTGATTAACTTTTGGAGAGCTAAACATTGCAGATTGGTACAATGTCAAGAATCAACCATAAGAACTTTGTGAATCTAATTGGATACTGCGAAGAAGATGAACCGTTTAATAGGATGATGGTTTTCGAATACGCTCCCAATGGAACTCTTTTCGAACATTTGCACGGTAATAAGGCATTCAAAATCCACCACCATGTCAAGATCTTGTTTGCTTATTTTTTATCACCAACCAAACAATCTTTGGTTTCTTGTTCAGATAAGGAAATGGAGCATCTTGATTGGGGCGCGAGGATGAGGATCATAATGGGAACTGCTTACTGTCTGCAATATATGCACGAGCTAGATCCGCCAGTCTCACACCCTAAACTTTCCTCATCAAGAGTCTACTTAACCGATGATTACGCAGCAAAGGTTCTTGCTTTCTTGCTTAACAAGAAAAACTGTTTAATTGTGGTTCATGCTTTCTTGCTCAACAAGAAAGATATGTTTTCTTTCTTGATTATGGTTCTTGACTAACTCGATGAGGGGATCGTTTTTGCAGGTCGGAGAGGTAGCTTTCAGCGCACAAAGCGGAATTAAATTGAAAAAACCGATGAGTGGTGAATTAGATCAATCATTATTACCATTACCATATGAACCAGAGACTAATGTCTATAGCTTTGGACTCTTAATGCTCGAGATTATCTCTGGAAAGCTCTCAGAATCAGATGACGAAGAATCGATTATAGAATGGGTAAAACCTCAAAAACAAAAATCAAATCCTATTTTTCAATCTTTACAATATACTTAATGTAACATTGTTCTTTTTCTCAGGCATCAAAGTATCTAGAGAGTGATAATTTGGGAGATATGATTGATCCAACACTAACAACGTTTAAAGAAGAAGAACTTGAAGTGATTTGTGATGTAGCAAGACATTGTCTAAGACAAGACCAAAGTCAAAGACCAACAATGAAAGATGTGATTGAACAATTGAAACAAGTGATCAACATATCTCAAGAACAAGCAACACCAAGACTCTCTCCTCTTTGGTGGGCTGAGCTTGAGATCTTATCCTCTGAAGCTACTTAACGATGATTCTCTCTCTCTCTCTCTCCTTCTCCTCTCTCTCTTTCTCTATCTCTCTTCGAGTTGTCACACACCATCTTTCTATATATGTCTCCCTGTTTATACTAATTAAAGTTGTTTTTTGTTTACATTCTTCCCTATTTAATTTGTCTCTTGGTTGGTTTTGATAGTGTATTTGGATCCAGATCATATAACCATGTGTTTGTATTATTGTATACTATCATACATGTACCTAACGTATATATTTGTACGTATTTTGTGGTTAAATGTTGTTGTAATTTTTTTTTTAAAAACTTGAAATTAATATTATATAACCATAAATCTAATACAATTCGTTAAGAAAACACAAAATAAAAATCAGAAAATATAGCAAAAAATAATCAAAATATCATAAGAAATAGAGAAAACCAAATGCCAACAACTATGCCATGTTAATTGTTCTTTCCTTTTCAAAAGAGTTTTTTTAACCACCATAGTGCACCATCCACTAAATACTATATCAATTGCTATTTTGAATCATACATTTTGTTTTTTCATTCGTTCATCCCGCTACATTTTGAAAAACGAACAATGAAACACAAAACAAATTCTTTAGCAAAAGCCAAATGGAAATCCTAAATATCTATGGATACTAGCTAGAACTTTGGAATCGGTGAAAGGGAATACCCCAAGCCAAAAGCTCCATCCTTAGATGAAAGGAAGAACATTAATTGAAGAAGAAATCACAAGCCCAAGAAAGAGAATCAGTACACTTTCCAATCTACAAGATTCAGATGTCAAGAATCAAGACTCAACAAATCTGGAAACAAGCATTTTCTTTCACTTTCTACAATTTTCCAACACTTCCAAGCCCGAGAAACTATGATTTAACAACAAAAGTAAGGTAGATAAGAAGAATATAGGCTATCATAGGTGCTGAGAAAGTCGCAAAAAGTCTGCTAAAAAGCCAAATCTTATAAAAGAAAGAAACGACAAAGAATATAAAATGTTCTTTGTAAGAAAATTTCTAATTTAACTTTTATTAATCAATAGGTAAATTATGAAGAAATTATTTATTGATTTTTAGAGTAATCAAACTGATTTTTATTTAAAATTATAAGTTTCCCTTCAAGTCCATTATCGTCGCAATATTCTTCATTTGAAATTCACTTGTTTGTTGTTTATATATGTTTCTCTATTTGTTATGGTTCTCTCTTTTTCTTTATCTCCTCATTTTATTTTGTGTACTTTTCGAGAGAAATTTCCTAAGTTTTGTTTTGTTTCATCCTAATAGGATTAATTGGATGTTAAAGTTTCGATCATCAATTGTTAATATATATAGGTTTTTAAAAAACAATACAAAAATCAAATTTTAGTAAATGTATTACTAAAGGTTTTAAGTCCCAACTCAATAATTTCTAATTTATGATATTGTGAAATCATATATGTATATTGGTTTTTCTATCATCTATAATCTTAATAAAAAAAAAATTGTTTTTTTGGTCAACAAAAATTCGAAATTGTTAGTTTTGAAATTTTCAAGCTCGAAATTCGAAAAATCAATTATTATAATTTTGTTAATTTCTACAAGTTTTACAGTCTTAACTTAGGTTTTCTTTTTTTTTCTTTTTCATCTAAACATTTATTCAAACCGAGAAAGGATATAGAGTGAGATACCAAAGCCAACGCTTCCTTGGAAACCAAAGCCCTAACAAGGGAAACAAGGGAAACTAAACAAACAGAGGCATAAGCAACACTAAACCAAGGGACACGAAAGACTGAGACTAAAACATTGAATTTTTCTTGAAGATCTTCCATAGTAGGAGAGCCTTTGAACAAACTTGAAATCACTAACCAACAATCCTCCCATTAAGATGAAAACTACCTTCCAATTCAAGAGAACGAGGATTACAATTCAGCAAGAAAAAAACCAAACAAGGTTCCCAATTTCTTCTGAAAGCGGCGAAGTCGAGAAAGACACGACAGGAGAACGCCTAGACATAACCCAAACAAAGAGCGAGATCTCGATCCAATCTATGATGTAGATACAGGGAGAGAAACAAAGTCCAACCAGTTAGTACCAAAGCTCCTAGGACAGAGAATGGGAACTGACCGAAACCGGCTAGACCGCAAAGGAGCCTCCATAAAAAATCTGCAAGAAGACAACAACCCCAACACACAAGCCTTACCACCCGCCAATAGAGAAAGAGAAACAGAGAGGCAGGGAACCTCTGAGAACTGACGACGACCTGCGAATCAACACACCACACGGCGAGCCCACTCACAGAGAGAGCGACAGGACAAGGAGGAAACCAAACCCGGAGAAGAAGACACGCAATAAGGCCAAGGCGAATGAGACAGAATGGACCACCGCGGTGAAGCGGCGTATGCCGCCGTAGCAACTCCGTGGACCAAAGCCCGGAACCATCTGCTTCACCAAGCCAGAGTCAACACCACGAACTTCAACCAGATCTGAAACTCAAGTTGACAAGAGAGCCCCAAAAACAGAAGCACTACTCAAAGAAAACAAGAAAGGAAGCCAGATCGGACCGGTATCAGAGCTAAAGGAGTTTCCGATCACCGGTCCGGAACACACGAAGAAATCTCCTTTTTTCCTCCTTTTTTTCTCCTTTTTTCTTCTTTTACACATGAATCTTTATTAATTAGATGGTTGTACGTGTACTTTATCAGTTGTCAATGAATCTCTCCATAACATAAAAATTCACTAGAAACGGTTCTACATGTAATACTTACTTAATTCATATTAATTACCATACTTAAATCATATCAAGAATCAATAATTTCATCATAAACTTTTAACAGTAAAGTCAGTTGTAATCATAAAAATAAATGGGAAAATTACCCAAAATAGACCAAATTTTGGTTTTAAAAGCAAAAGTGGACTCAAATTTGAACTGTAAGCAAAAGTAGACTTTTTGGTAGTGAAATTATTGTTGTACCCCTGCTGAAGAAACAAAAATTCGGTTGTGAAATTGACAGTTTTAACCTCAGGAAGTCTGAAACAAATACTACGTTATCTCAATAGACAGAAAAGGAAGTCTAATAATGAATTGTTTCTTAAATTTTAATTTAAAAAATATAAAAAATTAGGTTGTTGAAATAAAAATATAAGTAATTAAAAGGTTGTCCATTTTCATCTATATAAAATAAAATTTCAAGCAAATGAATAATTTCAAGATGATTTATGTTGAAAACCTATTTACAACAAAATGAAAGAAAAATACAGACATCAGAAGAAGTCTGGTACATACTTTATCTAAAGTCTAAAATTTAAAATAATTAAACAGGCGGGAATGAAAATGATCAAAAAAATAGGCGGGAACGGAATAATTAACCTTAAAAATGAAATAACCGGTTTAAACCGGTCCAATTTACAAAAAGTGAGTCGACTTAACCGGAGAAATTTGCTAATATATAAAGACAAAATTATTCATTTAACCCTAATTTCTCTAAAAGGGAGGCGCTCTCTTCTCTCTTCTCTCTTCTTTCTTCTCCGACGGCGTCTTTGAAAGTCTCGGAGTAGCTTTCCCGATAAAAACTCGTTCAGGTTAGGGACTCTTGTTTCCAGATTTGACTTTGATATAGGAGATCTGTCTGATTTTGTTTTTCATTTCCGGTGGTTGCTGGACTTCGTTGGGAAGCGGTGGCAGAGGATTTGGAGCTTCGTCGGGTGTTTTCTCCTCCGGTTTAGCTTCTTCCTTCGGTTTATCCTCTGTTTTGGCCGATTCTGTTTCTTTCTTCTCCTCTGTTTTGACCTCTGTTTCTTTCTTCTCCTCCGCCACCGGAGCAGCGTCAGGAGGCTTATCGTTACATATATTGATCTCAAGAATCTCTTCTCCCATAGTCGATGCGTCGTGAACAAAGAACTCGAGCTTCGCGTCCCATTGTGGATTCAGATCTCGGAACTTCGTCTTCGTCCGTCGTCTTTGGCCATCTAAATCTATGATTGCGTAAGCACTCGCTGTTCCTTGTCTATCTTTTGGCATTAAGTTTCAAGGAAGCTGTGTGCATGGCTGAGAAGAGAATAGGTAGAAGAGGACCACTCAGTGTGATTGGCTCAAGTGTTGTTGGTTGTGTGTGCTTTTCTTTCAATATATCAAGTGGGAGGAGCAGTGGATAGCTTTTGAGAGACTGAGTTGCATTTCCATTGTTTTTTTTTTTGTTTGTTGGAACTCATATGATTTGAAGTGTAATTGTGTGTAATTTATTGCTATATATGTTGTGTTTATGAATGTGTACGTATGAATAGAAATACGAATCTTCTTATGGGGCTTGTTTATATACTTTGTAAGTTGTAACGAATCTTTGTTCATAATAGCCTAGCTATTACAATTAACTAAATGTTTAATCTCAGAGTTTTGAACATCCATATGTTCCATAACAGTTATTGCATACTCTGTGTTGTACTTCAACTCATTAGTGATGGTCCCAAGTCCCAATTGCACGAAATAGGTGATTACAGGCTGTTACATCATTGGAAAATTTGTCCACCTTGCGACACACAATCATCAAACTTATGATTTTTACAGGCAAACATGTCAGATATATACTCTATGCG
>OVAF01001839.1:0-10485 GCA_900406245.1 Odontarrhena argentea | reverse complement strand
TTGTGGAGCATTATATATGTTAGTGGAGAAAGGAATCATATTATGTCCATGAATAATAATTCTAATATTCCGAAATTGTAAATACTAATAAGGTAATTTAATCCTCATGCCAACCAATTTTTAGATATTCAAATAGTCTAAGTCTAACTAACTGTAATAATAGCTTAATTAACACCGAAAACAAGAAAAGTACAGTAATCAATGCACATACTAAACGAAAAAAATTGTAATTAAAGACTTAGTCAAACGTACCGGTTTGAGGGACCATCTAGGAGATGCTAAACCGAGAGAAGAGAACCGACCAATACTCTTGTTAGACCCGGCAAAAGCAGGCGACTCGGGTTCGGACCCGATATCGGAGCCATCAGGATGTGAAGAAACAGAGCTCTCATCTCCATCAGACAAAGCATCAAGATCAGAAGCATGAAGATTGACAACATCCCAGATCAACCAGTTCTTGGTCTTAGACGTATGAGGCTCGTCGTGAGTAACGGAGTTTCTCCACGGCGGTGTTCCGCCGTTAGCCCTCAGCCATTTACCACACCATGATTTCAGTTTAACCTGAAACCCATCTCGCTCCGGTTCCCACTGCGTTTGCCAATCCATGGTTTTATTAAACGACGTCGTTTGAGTCACTTTCTCACCCGTCATACCTAACAGCAACGGTTTATTGCTCGCCGTTAAGTACGTGCCGTGACAGCTTCTTAGTCTTATTAGATGCGGTTTATCCACGACAGTCTCCACCGTCCAGACCGCTCGCCGTGAATCTCCTTTACGGCTTTGGCGGATGGTTTCTTGGTCATCGTCGGCGACTAGAAACTTATTCAGGTGACTCCTTAACTTGACCTGGTCCCTTTTCGTGAAGAACTCCATTTTTCCAGCAAGAGACAAGAACAGAGAGGATGGTTTTTGTTTTGTTTGGGTTGTCTTAATGATTATTATAAACTGAAAAGGGGAGTTTGTAAGTTAATATACGGAAGGATTAGGATTATGCAATTATTTAAGAAATTTCCTGAATGTAATGAAGAAACGACTAGTGTCAAATATTAAAACAAAGTGTGAAAGTTGGAAAGAATGATCTAACAGTAAACAAAATATTAATATTTCGATGTTATTGCGGAAGTTTCCACGCATATACGTATAACTCATTCTACATTTTGACCTCACGCGCGTGAAGAGCGTGGTGTGAAGATTTCCCTCCACAAGCAAATGGATCATGTTTTCTGGTGGTTGTTCAATGTTTTGTTTACCATTACCTCCTAGACCGGTAATCTGGTTATATGGATGTGAAGATTTCACAACAATAATATGTAGTCATGTGTTCTAATATACTGCTAATTTTATTTTTATTAGTATATCCACCAACACGTCAAAAAGTTGTTTTTCTTTTTATTAAGTGTATATCACATTTTCGTTGATAATGTTTCAACATATTTATGAGTTACATTAATCTATTGAGCAATGCATTTGTATCATGTTATCAAATGTCCTTTTCAGCTTGTTATAATGTCACAAATCTAATTTATTTTTACACTATTTTTAATATATATTCATTCCTAGCTAGAGACGTAAAGGGTGTCATTGACTCGCGAACCAAGCTCATATGAGACCTTTGCAGAGTGGGATTGAGGAGAGGTTTTGGAGTCCGTCTAGTTGTGGGTCTCGCTGACCGTCCAATTTACCTCACGGATGTAGATAGGTCTGTTCGGATAAGATATGCGGATTTGCAGGTAGTCCACGAAACACAAATATAAACAAATGTTTTGAATCTTTAGTGACAATTAGAGGTTTGTTTTTATAAAATTTTCAAGTTCTTAGATAGTTTCTGAAATCCTACGTTTGTTTTCCGAAAAATATCAAAAGACTGAAACTCACAAGTATGCGAAATCGGCTACAATTTCTTAGAGATGTAGATTTGACTCTGATTCAATGCTAAATTATCGATTCTTTGATTATGTTGTTGCTAGTCAAATAAAAGTTGTCAATTTTTTCTTAAACGTTTTAACATCCAAACTTGATTCTATGGTATAACTTGATTCAAAGCATTTTTTTTTCTCTCTGTTAAAACATTCAAACTTTATTCTTTGATAACTATGATTTGAACCCGTATTTCCTCTTTTTTTAAACATTCAAACGTAATCTTATATCTCAATTTTTTTCTTTGTAGAATTCACAAGGTTTCGCTACCAATTTCTCCTACGACTTTCGAAGATGCTCGAAAGTTTGAGTGTTGAGCTTCGTCAAGAAGAACATCAAACCTTGAACTTCGACGATGGCCCAATTTGTAGACATTTTCCATCGGAGACTTGGAGGAAGAAGAAGAATTGGATTTGCATGTCCTCGGTCTGCAATAAGCAAGACTAACTCCATCTTTTGATTTTGCTAAATGAGATGGTGTGATGGTTTGTAATGATTTCGAGTTTTGCTTTTGTTTGTATGGAACAAAAGCTGAATTGTTCACAACTATTGCCATGGAATTTTGACTTGAAAGAGGAGGAGGTATTGAATTTATGGAATATTTCGGTCTTAAATCCAAAAAGTCAACCGAAGAAGAAGAAGGATGGGAAAGCAAAACTTTTTTGGGTTTTCTTTACCCCGCAGATTGACCCGTTTACGGGTCTATGTTTAGCGAAGCGGGTTTGGACCTCAAATTCAAGGCATGTTTACATACGCAAAAGATCCCTAGCTTGCGGTAGATGGCGAGTTTGAGCGCGGACCGACCCGTCTTACACCTTTAGTTTTAGCAATATCATTAAAATTAGATGATAATTCGTACTGAGCACATAAGAGAGTTAAATTTTAATATTTTAAATTAATTTTTTGAATAATAATAACATTATTATTATAATGATGATGGGTAATTGTATATAAGTTAACATACCATTGGAAATTGAAAAGGGACAAAATAGTAGAATGTATAAATCTAATATACTATTAAATATATAATTTTGAAAATACTAAATAATAAAATTTCATAATTTCATAAATACTTAATGTGATATTTCAATACGGCTCCAAAGGTAACCATGAAAAGGGAAAAGAATGAGGAGGAATATTGAATTCCTATTCGTTCCTCAAAAATTACACCATTTATTAGGAACTTGAATGAGGAGGAGCATTGAATTCCTCTCCATTCCTTAAAATTTACACCATTTGCTAGGAACTTTTTATTCAAATGATTCCTCTTCATTCCTCGTCCTGCAGAGAATTATTGAACAAATATATTTCTCATCAAATTTGAGAAGGAATAAAAGGAACCAATTTCTTTTACAATTTCCTTTCATTCCTCAAATTTTATTCCTTTTCATTCCTTTCATTCTTTTTCCTTATCAATTCCTTTTGTTCCTATCACCAGTTAGAGCCTACGTTTTATCACAAATATTTATATTAATTATATACCATGATATTGGATCAAGATCCAAATAAAATATGGATAGTATATATATTCTTAATATGAATTTATAGACTAAAAATAAATAATATAAAGTATCATAAGTTTAAAAGGAAACAAACAATGTATAATGGGTCATATTAAATCTCCAATATAAAAAAAATGGTATAACATAAGTGTAGATTTATAAACTCAAACTAAATAATATACAATAATTAACCTAATTTAAAAACTGAAAATGTATGTATGTATTTGAATTTTAAACTCAAAAACGAACATTTTAATAGCCTAATTCACATAAGAAATATGAATCATAATAAACCATTCATATAATAAAAAAACTATTTGATCATAAAATTGTGAGGCATTTATTTGTGTATTATTTAATTTTAAAATTGAAAAGTATATAAGCTATTAAATATATATTGTGAAGTCACCATCTATAGGAATCCTTCATCAAGCTAGTTTTCCATGATGTCTTGCATTCGTTTCGATCGGATTGTGCAAATCATAATTTTTCCATCCATTTGCACATTTTCTTTTAATGCACCATTTAGAAATGTAAATGTAAATTTAAAACTAATGAAAAGGTATCCAAACCATACATATTAGGGACGAAAGTATTTACTTATATTTCCATCATGATCATGTAATGTTGATGAAAGATCAGTTGAGCTAGTTGAACTACATAACTTAAATGTACATCTTGAACTTTATATAATTCATAGAGGACATGGTCACTATTCTTTTCACGTTCATATTATATGTTGTGAAAGAATTTTTCATATGATATATTTTTACCAATAAAATATGAGAAGATAATGAGAAGGTGAATGTGGTGCGCGTGGCTTTGTTTTTGACGAGGAAATGGCTACCATTTTTCCATAAAACAAAAAGTCAGGATGCGAATATTGGAATTAGTCCATTAATAATTTCTAAACAGTTGCATACATAGATAGATACGCACATGACCTTGTTATACGTGTGTATCATATCTTTCTAGATAAGTGAAAAGTATAAATATCAGAGTCTGATTTTTTTTTTGGGGGGTCAACATGTTCTAGTTGAGTTCATTTCCTATGCAAGCTTTGGCTTTGGTGACCGACGTTAGCTAGGATCTAAAAGAAACGGTCTTTATGTGTTGCTCCAAAACCAAATATGGTCTACTTTTAGGTGATGAATCATGCATGTTGATAACACTAAAGATTCCTTAGTGGTCATTTTGTAAATTTCTCCATTAATAAATACACTTTCTTTTATCATTGATCATATATGAACAATTAAAAGGTAGTAGAAAAATTCTATGAGAATGTATACAATAATAAATATTGTCTCATAAATTTACATAGAATGTCAAAGTCAATTCCTATTAAGTAACACGAAAAAGAATATATTTTTTAGCAATGAGACCAACATAAATATGAAGATTCAGTAACAAAAAAATAAAAATAAATAGAAGATTCTAACGCATTTCCTTTTTCACTGACAAACCAGACGTCCAGACCAACCTAAAATAGGAAGATTCTATTCTAATGCCTTTAATTACTTTCTCACTTGCGGTTACAACTTCTGCTATATCTTCCATGTTGTAACTTTTCTCCTGTCATAGAGCGTTAACATTTCAAAAATGTTGCTAATAGGGATCATGAATCAGCAAATATATAGCCTCATATAAATTGATTTGAGATTTAACAACAAACGCCATAAGAAAAGAGTCCAATCTTTGTGTTCGATCCTCCTCTCTAATATTTGAATCACTGCGAATCAGGTATCCAAAACATAGATTTAGCTGAGTAAACGAAAAACAAACTGAAGAAGAGTGTTTTTGAAAGTGTACGAGTTGATGTTTGGCCCGTCTCGGGTCTTTCTGAATTTATTAACCCACTATTTATTTTTTGACCAGTGTTTCAGCAATTGGACATGATTTTTGGTAAAATACTAAAATCCTAACTATAAACCAGCGGTTAATAAGACTAAATGGAGACAAAGAAGATTTATGTTTTGAAGTTATTTGATATTAGATGAACAAATTATCAAATCATACTCTAATTACTATATCCGAAAAGTAACCCAATCGTAATCTAATTACCATAAGATAAAATAAACTATGGTGGTGATAGTTTGCAGTTTTTAAAATAGTTTTTAGTTTTTGTTTTTTTGGTTTTTGGTTTTTGGTTTTTAGTTTTTGGTTTTTTGGTTTTTGGTTTTTGCAGTGGTTTTATTTATTTTTTTTAAACTCGATTGGTGATTTTGTTTTTTTTTTTTGGTTAATTTTTGATTTACTAAACTAAGTATATAAAAATTATTTATAAGAAATATAATCTTTATTTTAAAAGTAATAAATTGTAAGAGTAACAAAAACATTATTGATAAATATATATTCATAAAAAATATAATTGTTAATAAAAAATTTATAATATAAAACACTTTATTATACAAACTACGATCATTGTCAAGAATCCATAAAGACGCGAAAATTCATATCAATTATTTCTCTCTATAAAAGAAACAAACACACACAAAAAGAAGTTAACGCCACCCACCCTCAAAAACTCTTCAAAAACTAGTTTCCCTAAATTTTAGGAAATCTATTTCTTCAAAAATTTGATTGGCAAAAAACTAGTATTTACAAAATCAAAAACTTAAAACTAAAACAAAAACTATAAACAATCGAGGCCTATATGTTCGTGATTTCCGTTATATAATAAATTTCTATTTATAATTTTATATAACATAACTTTATGTAGTGGTAATTCTTTTTATATATTAAGCACATAAGTTTTAATAAAAAAATATATCGACATAATTTATAACAACCATTCATTGGAAGTGAAAAGATAAAAAAAAATTTTAAAAAAAAAATAATGAAAAGGACTTTGACGCGTTTGAAATCTCTTCATATCTCTCTTCAACTAATTCCAAAAAATTCATTGTTTTTTTTTTTCTTAATATATATGTGAGTTAATTATAAAACATGCCCCTTTTATAAAATTTATTTTTGAAAATGCCATTAAATTTTTAACTTTGTAGCAAATGCCATTTTCTATAAAGTTTATTGCACTTTTCACTAGGGTTTAGGGTTTCCTATTAGGATTTAAGGTTCATCATTAGGGTTTAATATTTATTATTAGGGTTTAGGGTTGAGGGTTAAGGGTTTATAATTGACTTTTTCATATTTTAAAGGTTTATGGCATTTTCACTAGGGTTTAGGGTTTCCTATTAGGGTTTAGGGTTTGCTATTAGGGTTTAGAATTTTCTGTTAGGGCTTAGGGTACACAATTAGGGTTTAGGGTTTATTTTAGGCTTCAAAATTGATTTTTCTCCTAAATAATGGCAAAAATACAATTTTTTTTTAACAATTGTGGCATTCTTCATAAAACCCTCTATATATGTTTAAATAATTTAGCAATTGTTGGCAAAAAAAAAAAAAAAAAATTAGAAATTTATATTTTAATACTCCCCTATTTCAATATATAAGGGGTTTTAGGTAAATCCAAGAATAAGAATATTAAGATTTCTATAAATCTTTTACCTTTTCTATTAACCAGTCATTTAATAACAATAAAATTAAAAGCAATAAATATTTTTAAAATACAAAGAAAGTGTAAACACACTCTTTCGTTCCTCTCGACAAAAAAAATCGCAAAAAAATATATAGAGGTTTTTAAAATAAAATGCAAATAACTCTTTTCCTTGAGTTCCCTCTACTTCGTTCACGTTGCAGATTTCTAAAAGAAGAAAATTAGAGACAAATTCAGGACAAATGTATATATCAAATTTAAAATTTTGTAATGGAGCTAAAACTATAAAATGAGGGTTTAATTATCAAGTTCTAACTTGATTTTTTCAAATATCAAAAATCCTCCGATACCGGTATTACTAGGAACATTTGTCTAATCGTCCTTGTTTTCTAGAAGAATAGAGTCGTCGCAGGTTATCATGTTTGAATTATCATGTTATCAAATCAAACTCTAATTACCCCTATTAATTCATATATAATTTCAATTTTAATTTATTATATTGTTTTGATTTACTCTATCAAAAAAGTAACCGAATAGTAATCTAATTATAATAAGAAAAAATAAATTATATGCTCGTGATTTCCGTTATATAATAACTTTCTATTTATATAATATTACATTTTGTAGTGGTAATCGTTCTATAAATTAAGCATATTAGCAGTAGTACTGGTTCGAAGTTTTTGGTGACATTAAAGCATATACTAAATATATGTGATCCTTATATTATAGTGTATAATAACGAAACAACAAAAAATTAAAATTAAAATACAAAGATATAACAATGTAAAAAGCATTAAGTCAAAAAAATGATCTATAGTGATATACCCAATGATCGAAATTTCGCTAGGCGTTAGTCGGGCGCTCGGACTGAGCCTAACGATTACTGGATTATTCGGGGATTAATCGGGGATTTATTGGGGATTTATTTTTATACATTTTATACATATATGTGTATATATATTATTTTTTTGGTAATAGACATGAAAATTTTCATAGTCATGTGGGCAGATACTTGAATAAAGTCATACAGGTAACAAGTTCGATAAAGTAGGCTGGATTTTGGTTAGATTTTTTCTTTTTTTTTGGCTTTACTGATGTTGAATGACACAATTGCCCTTATCTTCTTCTTCCTCCATGAAACTCTGCAACTGTAATGACATTTCCTCTTTTTTTTCATTCACCATCTTATCATTATAGATCGTTTTTAATCATCAATCATATACTATTATGATAGATCTACAATAAATCTACCAATTTTGAACTTTAAAACCAAAAAAAAAAAAAAAAATCCGATTAGTTGTCCGATTATGCAGAATCCCGTCGGTACCTTGCCGCCAAGCGAAAATACGGCGACTAATCGACTGCCTTGACCGCGTTTTTGAACAGTACCAAACCAAATATAAACTAAAAAGGGTTAGTTATTAGATCAACTCAATTTGCAGAGAGCACTACAATGATATACCAATGTAAACACTTACGGCTTTATCACCATTAATTACTTCACCAATATCTCTAGCATCAACCGAAAACTAATATATCCCACCAATTTCATTATCAAATTTTTTCTGCACAATTTCTTTCCCAGTAGAACTAGCAAATCATGCATCTTTACGCATTTCTCCTCCACGTTAATGTTAATGAGAGACTAGTCAGTGTATTATTGGATTTAGTATTTTATTGTATTTCATTGTATTTGGATGTATTTCTCAAATACAGTGTTATTTAATTGTGTATTTTATCGAAATATAATAAAATGCAGTGTTATTCAATTGTGTATTTGTTTGGTGTGTTTTTGAAATACGTTAAAAACGGGTGTGATTCAATTGTGTATTTGTTTGGTGTGTTTTGAAATACTTTATAAAAACAGGTGTTATTCAATTTCTATTGAATTTTGTTGTATTCTGATTTCAACGTATTTGTTTATAATGATTGTGAGTAAAACAAATCCAAGGATAAACTCAACGTATTCTATCGGATTCTGATTATTATTTTTTAGAAGAAAAAAAAACTCAGAAATTGTTTAGAGAAGAAAAAAAGAACGATTGAGGAAGAGTACGGAGAATACAAAGCAAACCAAACACTCGAATTACCACCACTGATAATCTTCTTCAATGGCGATTCCTAAAAGAAAAAATTATTATTTAGCTCTCTGCTTCGATGTAGAAAATGATTATTTAGTTCTCCGATTTCGCCTCGATTTCGCTCCTTTGGGTCCCATCACTCTTTCTCTGATCGGCTTTTGGAGTTTCTCGAGGTTTGTTTTAATAAGAATCTATCTTTCTCCATATATTACATTTGTTTTGTTAGCACGAATCTTTCACTCTGATATATGATAACAAATTTAGTTTTTCATTTTGTTTTATTTGTGTAATGTGTTTTGTGCAATGGATTCCAAAAGAGGCGAGGCATACCCTTCGAAAAGAGCTCGTCTCATTGCTGGTGAAGAGTTGAAAAGTGTTTCTGGTAAAGAGGAAGAAGACCGAAGAAGGACGACGTCGGCGCTTGTCTCAGACTTGGAAACAACTATGGAGAAGCAAAAGATTATCCTTCAATAGATGGAGAACAAATGTAATAGTACTCTTGAGATAATGTTGAGAGAGAAGGATGAAATGATCAACGCACTTAATGAAAGTAAGTTTCTCTTATGATGTAATGAATTTGTTACCTTATTGATGATGTGCTTGGTCTAGTATTCAGAAACTTATTTGTTTTCCTTTTCAATGCTTAATTAGAAATGAGTAGTATATACAAAGAACTTGAGAAGGAATATCAGAAACTGGAAGATCAAAGGAAAAAATATGAAGAGTGGGAGGAACATTAAGATAAGCGTCAAGAAGAAATTGAGGATGAAGGAAGGAAGGAAGCTTCAACGGCAAGAAGAGAAGGTAGCAATCACATTATTCTATTGCTCAAATTGCTATTGGCTAAATTTTTGGTCATAGTAATAAAGCTGGTTGCTTGTGTTTACAGAGAGAGAATGATGAATTACGTGAGCAAGTCCGCGAGGTTGAGCAGAAAGCCGAAGCTGAGCACGCAATATTAAAGCTGGAGATAGAGCGCCTGACGGGTGAGCTGCTGGTAATGAGAAACATGCAAGATGGGGTAGATTCTGATTTGAAGGAAAAACTCAAGGAGAAAGAAGAGGAACTAGATTACCATAAGTCAAACTATCAAGTTCTTGTTGTAAAACATGGCTACATTAACGATGAGCTTCAAGATGCACGCAAAGCTTTGATTCAAGTAAGAAATTTTCAGCATTTCTTCTTAGACTGGTCGTATGCAGGGGTGGGCATTCGGTTACCCATTCGGGTTTCGGGTTCGGTAATTCGGGTATCGGATTTTCGGGTATATGAATTTACTACCCATTCGGGTTTTTTTGAAAATTCGGTTCGGGTTCGGTTAGTAATTTTCGGGTTNGAAGTACATATACTCTTAAACAATTTATATTGTCCGAATAAACCGAAAAAAAACAAACCGAAACACATACACTTTTAAAAAAAAATTCAAATAAACCTAGTACACAATATACAACATATAATTTACACATTTCAAAGTCTAAACATGCAAAAAAGT
>OVAF01001838.1:0-13865 GCA_900406245.1 Odontarrhena argentea | reverse complement strand
TTTTTTTTTCTTGTGATTTTAAGCAAGGCAGGATTAACAGCACTGGTAGAGTACAATGAAAAGAAAATATTTGAGGTGAAGCTGAAGGAAATCAAAGCGGTCCTTACGAGCCAAGTGACAGAGGAGATTAACTTAGAAGAAGTGATTGAAACGGTGAAGCAACAGGTGAAAGATGCTAAGCTGCCAGAGATTGAGGTTGTGCGTGTGATCTGGGATGGGATAATGGATGCTGTTCAATGGTCTGGGAAGAACCAGCAGCAGAATTCAAATTCTGTGTTACGCCAAGTGAGTTCTTTTTATTTTCTGTAGAGTTTTTGGAAGTTTGAAGCGAAATTAGTTTGGTTTGGCCTGAAAGCTAATTTGTTGTTGCTGTGTGGAAGGTGAAAACGTGGGCTCCGCTTCTGAACACGTTCTGCAGCAGCGGGAAAATGGAGATGGAGCTGATGTATAAAGTACAGTTGCAATGCTACGAGGATGCAAAGCTGATGAAAGTGTTTCCAGAGGTAGTGAGGTCGCTGTATGAGCTTGATGTGCTTGCTGAAGATACCATTCTCCACTGGTACCGCAAAGGGAGCAATCCTAAGGGCAGGTACTTGTTTTTGATTTTGCGGATTGCTTTTATAAATGTGGTTAGTAGAATGAGTAGTAATGGTGTGTTGGTCTTGCAGGCAAACATTTGTGAAGGGACTGGAGCCGTTTGTGAATTGGCTGGAAGAGGCTGAGGAAGAGGAGTAAGTGAGACGGACAGACACATTGTGCCTCTTATTACTGTCGTCAAATAAAACACAATCTTTGCTTTTCTTACTGCGTTTTGAGGATGGTTGAGTCACACAAATGTGGTGTGAGTTTTTCTTTGTTTGAATGGATAATTAGTGAATTGTTTGTTTGGTTAAAGCTCGAAAACAAAAGAAATTGAGTCTAAGAATTTACTTTTGATATGTTTGGTATCATTATATTGGAAGCATTAAAAACCTTATCCAAATGGTCTTATTTAAGGACCACAAAAATTGGCTAGGAACAGAAGAGAATGTGGCGCCTACAACCTCTGACCACACAATGACATATCATAATGGAATTACATTACGATGACTACTTCCTTCTTCCTCCTCCCTGTTTCTCTTCCCTCTACCGTCCTTCTCCACCGCTCTGGGCTCCACTCCAAAGTCCGCCACCGTCTTCCCCGAGGTATGGGATCTTCATTTTTCGCTTTTGCTTCCTACTCTTGGTAGGTGTGCGACTTATGAGCGATTTCCAGCACTCATTTCAGCTTGTTTCTGCTTGGTTTAACGTGGTTATACACCCCCATTTAGGCCATGTACAATCTCGAGATATATAAGATTTACTTTTGCAAAGACATTTCTCAATTGAAGAGATTGTGTGAGAAAACGGTTGTAACAAACGGCCTAATAGAAAATTTCCAAAACAAGTTCATGCTCTATACTTATTGGTGTTTTTTAGTTGAATGATACTTATTGAGCTCTACTGATTGTATATTTCCCTGTGCAGCTCCTTTTTTAATTGTGCAGCTCCTTTTTTCTTTGTTTTTTCTCAGTTATTAATGATTCCACCAAGACTGAAGTATCCATTGATAAATCAGAAGCAGACAAGCTTGTTGATGGGATTGATTTTGGGGAATTATGCAATGCATTTGAGTGCACAAGTAGCCCCCAAGTGGAATCCACTGCAAGACAACTTGCTCGCGACATTCTTGAACTTAGGGAAGGAAATCGTGCCTTTGCATGCTATGCAGTTTCTGTTAGATATAAGGTACATCTTCTCATACGGTATAGTGATATATAATTGGATCTGGTCTTCATAATGGTCACTCACAAAGGACTAGTATGTAAGTAATTCTTCCGCTTCAAGCACTCGAGTCACAAAATTTGTGAAACTTACTTTGGTTTTTGAGTAGTAAAACTATTTTGCATGGCTGAATCTGAAATTGATTTTTTTTTCTTTTTTCTTTTTTAGCTAGAGTCTATGAGATAGTTCTTACATTGAAAACACAATATTTTGTTTCAACCATTAANTATATATATATATATATATATATATATATATATATATATATATATTTTGTTAAGAGGCACTATGGCTAATAAGCTAATGGGTCAACGAAAATTTGATTTCTTTGAACATGTAAAGCACTTGTCTTCATTATTTTTCTTGTGATGTGTTTCATATCCTTGTCAATAAGTTAATACATTTTGATCGATAGTGATTGCAGGATATGACTAGAAGTTTTACCGGCCGTGAGAAATACAAAAGACCATTGTGGATAACTAGTGGGTTAGAAAATCCAAGCGTGGTGAGAACTGATCTCGAACTTAACAATTTTTTCGTTTACTAAAACCCTTTTGGTACAAGAAATATGATTTTCTCCTCCTTATGGCCTTTATTTGTAGACAGTACAGGAGATGGTAATGTTATCAACCAGCGTCTTGCGTATTAGCTGGACAATCAAAGGAAAACCCAAATCCATTCTTGCTGCTGTAAGTGGAGATCTTATAATCAAAGTTAAATCTGAATTTACTCTTAACCAGATTAGTGGCCAAGTGATTGAGCATGAAGAGTGTTGGGACACATCCTCATCATCCCCTATTGCTCAAGCCTATTTTTGGGCATCCCGCAGCCTCTTTGCAGCTTCTGAAACCGCAAAAGACTTGGTCGATGTCACAAAAGACCTGACCGCCAGTTTCACAACTCAAAAAGAGGACATGGAGATATATCGAGACCCTACAGATCCAAATAAGGTCAATTTCCATTAACAGTATTGTGTAATTCTTGCTTGAATCAAAGGATTCGGTTCCATCAATCGACGAGTGTCGAGTGTGATTTAAAACCTAAGTTACATGCGAAATCATAGTCTTTTTATATGTTGATGCAGTTTTTCCAAAGAGACGACAGCTTGGAGAGAGATGTATATCAAGTTGCTTTGTTTCTAGCCATTGTTTACTTTGTTGTACAATTCTTGAGGAACACTCTTTAATTGTCCCTTTTTTCATTTGTCTATAATGATATATGTAAATGTCTATATATGATCTTATATGTTATTTGTATAAAAAGTTTAGAAAGTTGAAAGACTTATTATTTTAATTATCTTCTTTCAACATCCATTACCATAAGAATGAAATATGTAAGTAAATTAATATATTCCTTTGTAAGCTATGCTAATGAAGTAAATATCATTGCGATTAATGTTGATAAAACAATAAGTAGCTTTCTGATCACTAACAAAGGAGGAGCCAATGAGAAATTATCTGCCTTGACCGAGCAAACTCCTCCTGATCCGTCTTTATATTGATGCTTGTTGAACCTTAAACATCAAAGCATTTGTATGTATAAAAAAGGAAAAAGATGAAGTTTTTGTGGTCCATTACTATTTTTTGTTATATATAGAATACTTGCAGTTATGTTATGCGCATTCAATCACTTCGTTCTACTTAATGTATGTATATTAAAACAATTCGGGATAACCAAATAAATCAGACGATTGTTGAGAGGGGGGGGTATGATCATTTATTAAACGCGATAGTTCTAGCTTCTTTGATGGTAAGATTTGTAGTTTATCTCATAATGAGCAACATTGAAGAAAGATTTTGTAAGGCTTACCTCCCAAGAGGAACACTTCTGATATATTTGTCTTCGATTGTCATTCAACCAACTTGCCAACCGAGGCAATGGACAAGACCAAGACAATAACTCACATGAAGAAGCTAGTGACCATAACAAGTGATGACGCCAATGAAGACATTCAAAATTGAGAAGCAATTTTAAATAAGTGAAGTTCTTGGTTTGATTTAAATAAAAAGAGGGAAGAAGTTTGATTTTTGTACAAATAATTTAAATAGTAGTCATTGGTGTTTAAAAGTGAATGTGAGCAAAAGAAGTGAATATTGTTCATGTGCTAGGTGTTCCTTTTTTAACCATTGACCTTGCTTATTGCTTTAACATTGGACCACAAAGTTGTTCACTCTTATCTTCTCCTTGTGACTGTTATGTTGAATTAAAGTTATACGTATTTTAGTTGTGGATGTATATAAATAACATATAGTCACATACTAATATTTAAGTTAGTGATTTTCCTTCTTCTGAATTATGGTTACATTACTCTCTATTTTTCCTTTAATCTCTCGGTTACAACAAACAAATTCTCTCTTACTCTCTCATTCTTCATATGATTTTCTCTTCATACTTTCTGTAACACTCATTCCCCTAACTTAACCCACACAGCAAGAATCAACATAATATAACAACCAATAAAGACTAACTAACCATAGAACCATCCCATAAATCAATCACTTATTCAAAAGCATCAAACGTGAGCAACATGCAACTTAAACTGTCATAATTATCCATAAACCCACTTAACAAAACTCGAATAAAAACCATTTTTCTTTAGAAAAACGAATAAGGAAATAAAGCGTTAAAGAACCCATCCCTACCTGCTCCACACCCTGGGTCCCACGTCCTCTTCCTCTACGACCACGACCACGACCACGAACTTCACCACGAGCCATCTGCGTCGAAACCAACGAATGAAAACTAACCTCTGAAACCAAAACACAACTAAAAACTTACTAACATAAGTGTGAGACTGATGGTGCCTTTTAACTTTTGAAAACTCCCACCCCAAAACCGAAAAACGTTTTCTTTCTCAAAACGCAGACTTCCGGGTCAAAACCGTTTTGGCTAAACCTGGCTCTGATACCAAAATTGTAACACCCATTCCCCTAACTTAACCCACACAGCAAGAATCAAAATAATATAACAACCAATAAAGACTAACTAACCATAGAACCATCCCATAAATCAATCACTTATTCAAAAGCATCCAACGTGAGCAACAAGCAACTTAAACTGTCATAGTCATCCATACACCAACTTAACAAAAGTCGAATAAAAATCATTTGTCTTTAGAAAAACGAATAAGGAAATAAAGCGTTAAAGAACCCATCCCATAAATGGCACACCATCAGTCCACCCCTTAAGCTCCTACTCAGCAAGCTCTTTCTTACCTGAAAAGAGAAAGAAGGTGTGAGCAACAAGGTTACTCAGTGAGGAAGATCATGCCTTGCCCACATGACCTCCAACACTAGCAAAACAACACATAAACGTTATACTTAAGCCAAGACCACAATCAACCACATATAAGCAAAATGCAACACATTCACATTCACAATCAGTAAGCATCAACGTAATCCATAATGCATGGCTGGTCGGGCACCTCGAAAGGTCGCCCACCACCTCGGGCTCGTCAGCCGTTTAACGGGCCGTACCTGGAATCGCCATGACCAGGACCCCGGTCCGAACTACACACAACTTAACAATGTAATAATCCAATTCACTTCCCTAACATCATAAGCCATACATCATCTTATCTATCATCACATAACATGCATTACACATCAAACATCAATTATCAAACAATGTCCTAGACCTAGCATATCGCATACATGTTGTAAAGTAATACTAAAGATCCGCAAAGTCCCATCCTCACCTTAGCCTGACTGAATGCGAAGCAAGACTGAAACAAAGCTGAAAGAAGCGGTCAACAGCGGTCCAAAGCTGCAATGAAAGCACAGAGTTACTAACAAACTTACACTTTCAGAGAAACCTATAGCGAAAGAGATTGACAGGATCCCAAATTCGACAAAGTTGTCCAACGAAACCTTAAGAAATCCTCGCATGACGGAGGAGGAGAAACCGTAGAATAATGTCACGCGAAAATTTGTCAGCTCATTAGTAGATATAATCTCAGCATGTCTTCAATGAATCGAGATTGAGACCATCTCCCTGAAATCACATCGGACTCTAATATGTAAATGATGATAAGAAGAGTTCGACGATTTTGAGCGAAGGGATAGCATAAGGGAACAAACCTCTAGACTCGAAATCACTTTATGCGGATGATAGCACTTGGGAATTCCAGTGAATCATCTCGTCCATTCTTAAATCGCCTTCTTCAGCAAATCACCATTGAAACATAAAAACTTGACGTAAAATATTTTAATCCTAGTCAGAAACCTCAGCTTTTCCATGTCATTGTCCAGTCATCAGTAAAATACAAAATTGTGCATAACAGAGCGACACATAAAAAAATTTCAGTTAAGAGACTTCTCTAATAATGGGTAGAATATTGTATGAAAAGTGAGGTTACAAATTAATATCAATTTGAGATTTTCAAATATTACCATAAATTCTAATTTGTAAATTTCGAAACTCAATATGGTTGGTAATTATTTATTTTAAAATTAATGCCATATACTTTGATTCATCATAACTACTTTCATCCCAAAATAACAAAATATAATATATCTTACTTTCTCTTATGTTCATCAATTTTTTGGGTTTGTTTGATCCGTGATTATTGTGGTACAAACAACTAGTATGAGAAACTTTTCATCTGGTACAAATGGTGCCAAAAAGTAATCATAAGTAAATGTTTATTTTCTCATATTTGTGAGCTACAAAAAAAATTATAATATACTATGACATTATTACCTCCCTTGGTTCCAATTTATGTTCACCTATTGTAGCAAAATGAATAGCATAATCTGACCCATGATACTGAATAATAAAGTTATTGGCATGTTTGCCTTCTAACAACTCACAGATCAATGAACCTTAACATTTTTAAGATATCTCGTTAGCAAAAAATAATTTGGAAAAGAGGTGAAAACACACAACCCTAACAAACAAATCCAAGTCATCAACTAAGCGTGATCTTAATATACGATATATAGATCCTCTATTGAGCGTGATTGATCCAAGTTTTATAACATGGCCTGATTTGGTAAATATTGCTTTCCATCCTCGTTCTCTTGCTGCAATCATATCTTCTTGAACCCGTATACGTAAACACAAATCGAGTGCAACTTCTAAAAAATTCAAAAGATGAAAACAGAGTTTAGAAAACTCAAAACTACGTTTTTTAAACAAAATTTTGAGCAGTATCATCACCATGCGTTTGGCAGAAATCAAATTTTCAACTTTTTTGATTCGAGCAATATCATATGGTAGCCCACTTTACATCTTTTATACTCCCTAAAGGTCTTGTGGTGATCATTTCTTTCAATGTTTTAAATGAGTAATTAAAACCCTACCCAAAGATATGTGACTGAATAAAAAAAATTAGAAATATATATCATGAAATCATCTAACTAATAATTTACAACAACTTGTTTGGTCTTATAAATTAGAGAATTTAGCAAATGAGCCATATTTTGTATAGATATATAATTATTGTGTGTCATACAACCTATTATTTCCAAAGTGGATTTTGGTTACTAATCTAAGCAATCGTCTAAAAAAGAAAAAGAAAAGCAACGATGGAGAATAAAATAAAAATAAAAGAAAACAAGAGAAGTTTGCAACAATTACATTTTGGCAAGAGTTTTGCTAAAATCAGGCTTTGAAAACGCGTCGTTGTGTGTTTCCATGTTTGTGGGTTTTTCTGAAATTGAACAAAGATCACCACAATACATTAAAAATTCAAATCATTAGTTTTTGTTTTCATTTTCCGGTGTTGGTGGTTACAATGGGATGGAGGAGATTGTACATCATACTGGCAATTTTGGTGGCTCTAATGGAATTGGCATCAGGAAATATTGTGTTTAAGGTACAACACAAGTTTGCAGGGAAGGAAACAAAGCTTGCTCACCTAAAATCTCATGACACACGACGTCACTCGAGAATGCTTGCCTCCCTTGACCTCCCTCTCGGCGGAGACAGTCGCGTGGACTCTGTCGGGTTTGTTTTTATTCCCTCTCTTTAACCCATATATCTGGAACAAAGGCACTTCTTGATTTTTTTTTTATTTTTTTATTTTTGTATATAATTTATGCATGTTAATATGATGACATGTAAAAGAAACCAATATGTAAGCGTAAATTCAAGGTACTTTACTTATACAAAGTTACTGTACATTTTTTTCCAGTTTATACTTCACTAAAATTAAGCTCGGGTCTCCACCAAAGGATTATCATGTTCAAGTCGACACAGGGAGTGATATATTGTGGGTCAATTGTGCTCCATGCCCAAAATGTCCCTCCAAAACTAATTTGGGTGTAATGATGATTCTTCTTCTTCTTAATAAATTTCTTTTTCTTGACATTATCTTAGTTGTGAATATCTTTTGGTAACACACGTGTTTTTCTTTTTGTTTTTGCCAATGTAGTTTCGTTTATCATTGTATGACGTCAATGCTTCTTCGACCTCTAAGAAGGTTGGTTGTGAAGATGATTTTTGCTCTTTCATATCCCAATCCGACAGTTGTCAGCCTTCTATTGGTTGTACGTATCACATTGTGTATGCGGATGAAAGTACCAGTGGTGGAAACTTTATAAGAGACAACTTAACACTCGACCAAGTCATGGGAGATCTTCGAACCGAACCACTTGGAAGTGAAGTTGTATTCGGGTGAGCTTCATATATCTCTTCTTGTTACCTAATTTGAGATTTGTACATATAGTCTCACAATAAGTAGATCAGGTTGATTCGTATATTCATCATTCGATCACAATCTTTAATTAGAAACCTCTTATTCATATGTGTGGTTTATACTTTCCAAAGTTTCTATATGATGTCCCTTCATTTGTTATTTTGAAAACAGTTGACATAGTTTGTAACTAACAAATGTGATAATTAGCATGCTAGAATGTTAATTTCTCATAAGTTAGATCTCCTTTTTGAGATAGGTGTGGAAGTGATCAATCTGGACAACTTGGGAAATCTGATTCAGCAGTTGATGGCGTCATGGGATTTGGACAATCAAATACCTCTATCCTTTCACAACTAGCTGCTACAGGGGATGCAAAACGAGTTTTTTCACATTGCTTGGATAATGTCAAAGGAGGTGGGATTTTTGCTATTGGTGTTGTTGATTCTCCAGCAGTTAAAACAACTCCTATGGTACCTAATCAGTATGTGATATCTTCTCAAGTCATATTTTTCAACCAAGATGTTGTTGAATCTTGGAATATGTAATGACATGCATGTGCTGCTCAACAACTTTAGGATGCATTACAATGTTATGCTGAGGGATATGGATGTGGATGGTGCTCCTCTTGACCTTCCACCAAGTCTTGTCAAGGACGGAGGAACCATTGTTGACAGTGGTACAACTTTGGCTTACTTACCCAAACCCCTTTATGACTCTTTAATAGAAACGGTAACTTTTTTTCCCGAAATGAATAGTGTTTGTAAACCACGATCCTGACATAACCTTTGATGCGTAGATTACTACTCGTCAACCTGTAAAAATGCACATAGTGGAGGAAACCTTCCAATGTTTCAGCTTCACTGAAGAGTAAGACGGCTAATTTCTTCCCCTTAGCGTCTTTATTTTAGAAACATTTTTCTTTAAGATACTGTCATTAGTCAATGAGTGGTTTTTCCAAACCTTTATTTCGGTATATATTGTCTTGAGTAACATTCAACATTGCCTCAGTAAGTTCAATATGTTCCCAGACACATGCTTTAATCATGACTATGTAAGTTGCAATCTTGTGAAATAAACAAAATGTATTAGTTTTTGTAATGAAATTAACTTGGAGTTCTTGCAAGTCGTTAGCTCTTTTTTTCTTTCTTTCCAGACGATACATGTTATATGCTAAAAATATCTTCCTTGAACATGCAGTCTAGATAAGGCATTCCCACCTGTAAATTTTCATTTTGAGGACTCTCTCAAATTGACCGTTTATCCACATGATTATCTTTTCTCCCTTGAGGTAAGAAAATCAAATTATGTTTAGCAATAATGCAAATTGCTTGCCATATTCCTACAACATAGTCAAACATGTAATCATATTTGATTAAGGAGCTTTCAAGCCGTACCAATTTTGGTCTTTATTTTTGTAAAATTTAGTTATGATGTTCTCTCTTCGTGAAATGTAACTTTTTTTCTCCTCATTTTTCAACAGAAAGACATGTATTGCTTTGGTTGGCAAGTTGGTGGAATGTCAACCGAGGACCGATCAGAAGTGATCCTCTTAGGAGGTAAGCCTAATAAAACCTAATGTTGCTTGTTATGAGAAAAATAACAGACGTTAGCATTAAAGATTTTGGAACTATCACGGTTAAGAAATGACCATGCCCCCCACAATCAAGTCTGATTGATTTTGTTATCCGAATTTTTTTTTTAATACACGTAGAGTAACTACAGACTTATATGTTTGTAGACATGGTACTCACAAACAAGTTAGTCGTATACGATCTTGAGAACGAGGTGATTGGATGGACAGATCATAACTGTAAGTATCCCCATGATCCAAAATAGTAGTGAACCACTTATACTTTTTCTTTTTTTCGTACAAACAAATGCTTTGATGTTTAAGGTTCATCAAGCATCAAAATAAAGGATGGATCGGGAGGAGTTTACTCGGTCAAGGCAGACAATATCTCATCGGCTCCTTCTTTGTTAATGATCGGAAAGCTTCTTACAGTTTTGTCAACATTAATCGCAATGGCCTTTACTTCATTAGCATAGCTCACAGAGGAATAAATTAATATGATTACATGATTCATTGTTATGGTAATGGATGATGAAAGAAGATAAAATAATGTTATAAGTCATTAAAAATTAAAACCTTTTATACATATTACATATAAGATCATATATAGATAGCTATACATATCATTATGGACATATGAAAGAATGGGAAATTAGAGGGTGTTCTTAAGAATTGTACAACAAAGTATACAATGGCCAAAAACAGAGCAATCTGATATACATCTCTCTTGAAGCTTTCGTCTCTTTGGAAAAACTGCATCACCACATAAAAGGACAACATGTATCTCACTTTTGAAATCACATTGATTGATAGACATAACCGAACGCTATGGTTCAAGCAAGAATATGCAATAATGTTAGTGAAAACTGACCTTAGCTGGATCTGTAGGGTCTCGATATATCTTTTCAAATTGTGAAACTAGTGGTCAAGTCTTTAGTGACATCTGTAAGGAATCCTGATCTACCTAACCACTTAGGGACTATCAGGTTTCTATCCCTAGATCACTGTTAATGAATCTAGATTCCCAGTTTCTCGTAAATTACCTGATGAATGGATGCAGCGGAATGGATTCAGGTATTCGAGATTCAAAGCCCCTCAGATGTTGGACCTCTACTGGTATCCACACGCACACGATCTGGAAAAGCTGGAATGCTAGTTCCTGGAAAACTGGGGCTAGGGTTTCTGGTTTCAGGGAAAAACTCATAAACAACTCGTGGCCCCCTATATCCTTATATAGGGGACAACTTCCTGAAACCCTAAAAGCCCAAAGCCCATTTGATCAACCGACCCTTGTGTCGATCGACACACGCTTAGTATCTATCGATTCACATGGCTTTGTGTCGATTGGCACAACTCTTTGTGTCGATCGACACCTACTCTTTTCCATTAATAAACTTTCCAGTCACTTAGGTGTGTGACTCTATAGGATCATATGAAGCTGGCAATGAGTTCTCACAACTCATAAATCATGAGTGGCTTCTAGCAAAGCATCATGACTACCCAGTTCACATGACTTGTTAAATCTCGATCGGAGACCTGACGTTCTCAAACTGCTTTTGCAGTTCTGAGTTCATCGTGGCCAACATCAGACAATTAGCCTCGTTCGCATCATCCGAATGCTTTTGCCACTTGTCCTTTTCAGCGACAGGTGCATTGGACCTTAGTGGAGCAGAAGGTCAAGTCTTTAGTGACATCGACCAAGTCTTTTGCGGTTTCAGAAGCAGCAAAGAAGTGGCGGGATGCCCAAAAATAGGCTTGAGCAATAGGGGAGGATGAGGTTGTGTCCCAAGACTCTTCATGTAATATCACTTGACCACTAATCTGCTTAAGAGTAAATTCATATTTAACTTTGATTATTAAATTTCCACTTACAACATCAAGAATAAATTTGGGTTTCCTTTTGATTGTCCAGCTAATACACAAGACGCTGGTTGATAACATTATCATCTCATGTATAGTCTACAAATAGAGGCCATAAGGAGGAGAAAATCAAATTACTTGTAACCAGAAGTGTTAGAAAATGCAAAAATTGTTAAGGTTGAGATCAGTTGTCACCATGATAGGATTCTCTAACCCACTATTTATCCACAATGATCTTTTATACTTCTCACGGCCGGTAAAACTTCTAGTTATATCCTGCAATCACTATATGTCACTATGTATTTACTTATTGACAAGGAAATGAAACACATCACAAGAAATATAGTGATGATAAGTGTTTTAAATCTTAAAAAAAAATCTACTTTCCCTTGATCTATTAGCTTAATCAAATATATACTTATGTATATAAGGATTCCTTTTTAAAAGATTGAAACAAATTATTGGGTTTTCAATGTAAGAAGTAGGAACTATCTCATGGACTCTAGTTATACATTAAGAAAAAAANATTTTTAAAAAAAAAAAAAAAAAAAAAAAAAAAAAAACAATTTCAGCTTCAGCCATGCAAAATAGCCCAACTACTCAAAACAAGGTAAGTTTTACAAATTTTGTGAACTCGACATATTGAAATTGGATGAATTCACTTATATGGTAGTCCTTTGTGAGTGCCATTTTAAAGACCAAGATCAGATCATATATCATTGTACATATACCTTATAGCTAAGATAAACTGCATAGCACGCAAAGGCACGATTTCCTTCCCTAAGCTCAAGAATGTCGCGAGCAAGTTGTCTCGCATTGGATTCCACTTGGGGACTACTTGTACACTCAAATGCATTACATAATTCTCCGAAATCAATCCTATCAACAAGCTTGTTTGCTTCTGATTTACCACTGATCGTTCAGTCCTGCTGGAATCACTAATAACTGAGGAAAAAAACAGGACTACATAGTAAAATAGTGTACTCTGGGAAATATACAGTCAGTAGAGCTCAATAAGTATCATTCACCTCAAAACACGAATGAGTAAAGAGCACAGAAACCGTTTGAATAATTCCTATTAGGTGTTTTTTGCAACCGTTTTCTAACACAATCTCTTCACATGAGAAGTGTTTTTGCAAAAGTAAATCTCATGTATCTCGAGATTGTACATGGCCTAAATGGGGTGTATAACCACGTTATTAGAGCACATAAACCAAGCAGAAACAAGGTGAAATGAGTGTTGGATTTCACTCATAAGTCGCAAAACTAACAAGAGTGGGAAGCAAAAGTGAAAAACGAAGATTTAATACCGTCAGGGAAGACGGTGGCGGATTTTGGAGGAAAGCCAAGAGCGGTGGAGAAGGACAGCAGAGGGAAGAGAAACAGGGAGGAAGAAGGAAGTAGTCATCGAAATGTAATTCCATTATGATATGTCAGTGTAGTCAAAGGGATTTAATGGTTGTAGGCGCCATATTCTCTTCTGTTCCTTGCCAATTTTTGATATTTTTCGTTTTCTGTTTTTTATGCTTCCATAATGATACTAAACAGAAAACGAAAAATATCAAAAGCAAATTCTTAGACTCAATTTCTTTTGTTTTCGAGCTTTAACCAAACAAACAATTCACTAATTATCCATTCAAACAAAGAAAAACTCACACCAAATTTGTGTGACTGAACCATCCTCAAAACGCAGTAAGAAAAGCAAAGATTGTGTTTTATTTGACGACAGTAATAAGAGGCACAATGTGTCTGTCCGTCTCACTCAATCCTCTTCCTCAGCCTCTTCCAGCCAATTCACAAACGGCTCAAGTCCCTTCACAAATGTTTGCCTGCAAGACCAACACGCCATTACTACTTATTTTACTAACCACATTCATAAACGCAATACGCAAAATCAAAAACAAGTACCTGCCCTTAGGATTGCTCCCTTTGCGATACCAGTGGAGAATGGTATCTTCAGCAAGCACATCAAGCTCATACAGCGACCTCACT
>OVAF01001837.1:0-19012 GCA_900406245.1 Odontarrhena argentea | reverse complement strand
AGAATCTTCTGGTTTTGATCTCCATCCAGATAATGTCAATTATCAAGTCCAATCTGAGTTATGTCCCCTCTATTTTCAAGACTAAAGTTCAAGCTAATCTTGTTGGTATGAAACATCTACAGATGCTAAAAGAAAAGCAGCATTGATTTTTGTATATAATAATGAACTCCATCCATTAGTTTGAACCATAGGATAAATGAAAGATCTTTAATCCACTCTACTAAATTACTTGATTACCCATTACTACTGATTTGCTTAGGAGATACTATTTGTTACAATTTTCTTATTTTTCTGAGGTTAAATATCCCAAACTCATCAAACAATAAACACACGCACCAAAAATATCTCAAATTTGATTCGTTAATCTATTCTTGCCTCCCAAAATTCAATATCCTAAACTTAGAAATCTCCGATTTTCCCTATTCTAGATTCCATGCACATTTTGCCTCAATTAGTCTACCAAACAACTTAAGCATTCCACTAGATTCCCAAAAGAGGAATCTCTAGCTTTGTTCCCAGAATGAAAAAAATAGAAATTGGACTAACCGTGAGCCCTATTGTTGCATTTACCCGACGGTCGAAAGTTTTGCTTGCAGGAGGAATGTATTGTCTCGTACAGTCCAGAAAAACGACGACGTCGGCCGTTAATGGGCTACAAAGAAAACAGTAATATTGGGCCTAATGTATTTACGAACTAAGAAATAATCGATCTCACTCAGAGCTTCAAATTAGATCATCTATTGAAGCTAGGATTAATTAGCCTAATTGGTTGGTATGTTACAAAAAAATAAATATAAATAACAAAATAAGTTTTTGAATGCATCATTGAAACAATGAGTTTCACTTATTGCTAACTTGACATTAGTGAGAATGACCATGTTGTAGACACAATATATCTTAAGGTTATTTTATTTTTATTTTTTGTAACCCAATTAATGTCAATGTTTTTTCGGCCCATCCAAAAATATAAAATTCGAGAATCTCAATTCAATCGAAATGTAATTGAATATAAATAAACTTACATTACATTGAGAGTGGACGTCGGTGTATTTATGAATAAAACATAATGCTTTATTTTTAAAAAGAAAATGTATTTATAATTCTTATTGGATGAAACAATTTTTGTTACAAACGAACATTATTAACATAGTTATACATAATTCTTGTTTATTTTATGCATATATATATGGTAATGTGACTAGATTGGAACTCTCATGTAATAATCTGGATTTTAGGGGGCGTCAATCATTGCGTGCCATACGCATTAGCTGTCGGTCCACCCGAAGCGTACTGAAACAAGAGCTTTCGGACCTGCAATATGTTGAGATGCATTTTAACTCAAACACCAATTTGTAATAAATGACATAAATCATATGTCCTAGTTACTATATATACTTCCTAAGTTTCATGTTCTTTTTTTGACAAAATTATTATAAATCCGATGATCCAGTTTAGAATAGAGAGCTTGCTTTTGACGCGGAGAATATATGTAAATATCTTATTATTTACTTAATTATTATTTAGATAACTTTCTTTTTGATTATTTTAAGATTTTCTATGGTTTTTTGAATTCACTATAAATAAGCCATGTATGGTTTTTTGATCTAGCGTCTATTCTAAGCCTCGCCGTTTCTCTTCTTTACTCACATCGCCTAATTTCGGTTTCTCTCGTTCGCATCGGAAAAAATTATGGTACGATTCTTCTTCTTGTTCGATCTAGGGTTTATGCTCAGGAGGTTTCTCTAGAATCCGTTTGTTCGTTTCTGATTGCGTTGTGGTTTTATTCTCGTTTCAGGCTCTTCCGAATCAGCAAGCCCTTGATTACCCTAACTACAAGCTCGTCATTGTTGGCGATGGAGGCACAGGTACGAGTCACTGTTTTTTCGTTTCGTATTCTTTTCTCTATTCTTGACGAGCGATTGAGGTTTTGATGAAAGAGTTTTTGTAGACTAGACCTGTGGCTGTGCGAATCGATTGTTTGATTACTCTTGGTGGTTGTTTATGCAGGGAAAACTACTTTTGTCAAGAGACATCTTACTGGAGAGTTCCAGAAGAAGCATGAACGTAAGTATAGCAAGTGTGTGAATTCTTCATGTTTTTAAGCTGATTCTGATGTTGAGTTTTTGTTGCAGCTACTATCGGTGTTGAGATTCACCCTTTGGAATTCTTCACAAACTGTGGCAAGATCCGTTTTGAGTGCTGGGATACTTCTGGACAAGAGAAATTTGGTGGCCTTAGGGATGGATACTAGTAAGTTCTTGAACAATGCTGATATGATTACCCATCCGGTTAGCTAATCTTTGTTTTTTCTTGCAGCATCGGTGGCCAGTGTGCAGTCATCATGTTTGATGTAACAGCACGGCTCTCATACAAGAACGTACCAACATGGTACCGTGATCTCTGCAGGGTGTGTGACAACATTCCAATTGTTCTGTGCGGTAACAAAGTTGATGTGAGGAACAGGCAGGTCAAGGCAAAGCATGTGACATTCCACAGGAAGAAGAATCTGAAGTACTACGAGATCTCAGCAAAGAGTAACTACAACATCGAGAAGCCTTTCCTGTACCTTGCTAGGAAGCTTGCTGGTGACCAGAACCTTCTTTTTGTCGAGTCCTGTGGTCTTTAATCCACTCTACTAAATTACTTGATTACCCATTACTGATTTGCTTAGGAGATACTATTTGTTACAATTTTCTTATTTTTCTGAGGTTAAATATCCCAAACTCATCAAACAATAAACACACACCAACAAAAAAAAAAAACAAAAAAACGTCACTCAAAAGCAAAGGAAAAAAAAAAAAAACTAAGAGAAACTAGACTAATGGAATTATACACAAGAAAACACACACACACAAAGTACATAGGCCAAAATGCAGAAGTAGTTGATCAAACCTTTTACTTATTATTATGAGATTGAGAATCTTCTTCTTCTTGGCTTAGTAATATCAACACCAGCAAGATCCTCATGATCAATGTTGGAAGTATCCTTAGACCCATGTCTAAATGGATTCAACTTCCCAAGTTTCTTCGAAACCGAAGAGAAGAAATTATGCTTATTCTTCTTATTACTCACCAACAAATTCGAATTCGAACAAGAAGCTCCTGCATTACCTATACCACCACCACCTTGTTTTTTCTTCTCCATATCCGAAACATACATCTTCATCTTCATCAACTCACTCCTCAAAGCTTCATTCTCTTTAGCCAACGAAGTATCAGCTTGAATCTGTCCTCGTGTCGCTATAGCTTCAGGGACTATAACTACAGATCCTTCTTTATCTTCAACTCCGCTTCTTAGCTTTAACTGATCGTAGTAAAGTGCGTGAAGAACGATGTTTACAGGTAATCTTTTGTTCTGCGAAGCGTGAAGACGTGCGTCGTAAGAAAGCTTGAGCGGATCCATTGAGCTACAAACTTTCTCTCTTTCGATCTCGTCGAGATTCGGATGAGCTTTCAAGAAGATGTCAATCGCTCTGTATAGATCGTCGTCTGATCTTCTAGCGGATTTCGGTACAAGATTCGCTATCGCGTTGAATTTAGAGATGGTTAACTCTCCGTAAGTAGCGATCTCCGCTAAGTAAGAATCAACGGTTTTCGCAACTCTTTGGAGCGAAGCAGAGCATATCCCTTTGTTCAAATCTCCCCCGTTGAATACACCGACGTTTTTCTCCTTCTCGACGAAAGCCGAGATGATTCTTCTCACACTATCAAGATCTAGTAATCTCTCTCCATCATAAGTGAAAGAAGGGATCAAAAGATCGTCGACAGTGACATGTTCGAGCACAGTAGAGATTCGTTTCTCGAGCTCGTTCTTGCTAGTGAGTGAAGCATCCAAGAAGACGGCACAACGAAGAAGAGAACAGAGGAAATTTACCGGGAAAAGACCTTTGTCCGAAGGTAATAGAGAGACGATTGATTCAACAAGATCTCTCTGTTGACATCTTTCGTCGGAATCATTGTTTTCGGGATCTGAAAACTTTACTCCTCTCCCTGAATGGTCTCTGACGAGATCTCTTAAGGATTTTTCAGTGTATGTGATGATTGCAGAGGCTAGAGAAGAAGGTTTGAGACCTCTTTGTTTCATGGAAGCTATGACTTCGGAGAAGAAACCGACATCTAAGATACAGAGCTCCTCTGTCCACCAGTTTGCTGGTGATCGACATGGAAACATTGCTTCGTTGCAAGCCTTTTATAACCAAAAATAAAATCGAGAAAAACAATATCAGTTTATATAACAAGCAATTAGTATTTTAATCTCGCATAGTAATACATACTTGAGACTCAAGGAACTGGAACAGAGTACATATAAGCTTAATCAAAATAAGGACCTAACATGTAGAGAGTAAGTGAGTTTTGGTTTGAAGTACCTTAGCACCAACGACATCGACGCAACGGCGAACAATACCAATATCACGAGATATAGGAAGGAGAATCTCGCAAGACTTAAGGACAACAATAGCTCCAGAGAGGCTAGAGAGAGCGACCTGAGTCATGAAGTCTTGTGTCCGACCAGCAAGGTTATTGTCGCAATACTTATCAGTCATCTGGAGAAACTCGGCAGCGCAATGAAGAGCAGCCACGTTCTGAACAGTGATCTCAAAGTTTACACCGTAACAGAATTTGGCAGCTTTCTCAAACATCTCGGGACCTCCGGGAATATCCGAGAGATCGATTCGAGTGACGTCACTGTCTTTCGATTCCATTATTAGCTTCCTTATGTAGTTACTCTTCGCTACTAGCATGAACTATATGAGGAAAACAAATACATAATCAACTCAACACTCCACGCAATTAATGATTGTTTT
Source organism: Odontarrhena argentea (assembly GCA_900406245.1). Taxonomy (NCBI): domain Eukaryota; kingdom Viridiplantae; phylum Streptophyta; class Magnoliopsida; order Brassicales; family Brassicaceae; genus Odontarrhena; species Odontarrhena argentea. Next base: position 14,207 of record OVAF01001837.1, on the reverse strand, counting down.
ATTCAAAACATATGTAGTCTAATGGTTTGTACTAGTGTTATCATTATGTCATAATAACACTCGTTCAAATTTGAGACATAGAAAATATGTGAATAAAGAATTGTTGTTAATTACTTTATGAAGAGGGAAATTGGCTTCTCCGACTTCAACTACGACATCGGTCGGAATATCTTGAGAGAAAACCCTGCATTAGCAGACATGAACCATGTTAGAATTTCAAGTGATTAGAGATAAAAAAAAAACCCAGCTAGATCTATAGGTGAAAATGGACTAGTTTGGTACCATTGACCGGTTCTCTCAAGAGATGAAGAAGGGATAGTGTTTGGGTTATTTCCATGAGTAGCCATTTTTGTTGCTTCTGTAAAATGAAGGTATAGTTGGAGAGGGGTGTGTCTCTATATAAGCATATATTGAAAATTATTTTAACGTGGGTCCTTCCAATCCACCCAATTGCTACGTTTTTTTAATTGTCGTTTTGTTATGTGTTTGTTCCATTGATCTCTCTTTTTAGTTTTTAGTTTAAGCTCTTTCACTTTCCTTTTCACCATTTCGTTTTTTAACTTTTCCTTATTTGGATATATACTTGAATTGACTGTTGTTTTAGCTTACTTGGGAAATATTTATATCTTCTATTTTCGTTTTCAACCTATGGATGAACTAAGAGATATCTAGTAAAAGATTGAAGACCACGTGAACATGCAGAGTAAAATCAAGTAATTCGGTCAAAGATACAATCTAACTTATGGTTGAGGTAATTAAGAGAGTGATATATATATACATGCATTAGAAAAAAGTTATCACATGTTAAAAAGCCTAAAAATTCTGAATTAAAAGAAAGAAAATGACAATGCATGTGAATAATTTGACAGGTAAGAAATGCAAAATTAAAAGAGGATGTACGATTTGAGAAATGTGGGAGCCATCAAGTTAGAGAGATTAGGAACAAGTCATGGATTGGACCCAGACCAATATGTGGTCGTACTTCTTCCTAGACCTCATGGTGTTTGGTTTCGCCACGTCACTCAATCATCTCTCAGTATCTAGATTCGGTTTCTGCCTCCAATTAGATTAACACACGTGTCCCTATCGTCTTCGAGAGATCTCACGAGCCTCTTCATTGCCTAGTTGGCCTAATAATTTTCTGCCGGTGAGACTTTTTCTAGTTTGAATCTTGAAGACTGTCTACAATCAAGTCCCTTGTATACGAAGTGCATACTGTAGTTTAAATCTTGAATCGGTCAAAAAATGTTAGGACTTGTGTTTTTCATAAATTTTTTAAAATGTTGTTTTTTTTCGGGTAACTAAGAGATTGCGGATCTAGACTCATACAACTTGTATATCAAATGCATATAAACTTAGATATTAGTATTTATTCAAAATCACATGCGACAGAGATTATAGTTTGTACAGTAGATCACGTGTACATGATTAACATATAAATTCAGAGAAAATGTTTATTCATTTTTTTTAAGGTGCTAATTAAAGCAAGTCTTAGTACAGAGTCTAATAAATTCTTTAGACGAAGCAATCGGAAATAGGCTGGACCATCAGATGATGGTACCATCACTAAATAACAAATGCCCTGAGCTGTAATGCCGTATAGTTTCAATCAATTTCGACCATAATAGTTATTGATAATTCGTTTTGCGGTTTATTAATTTCACTTTGATTCAATCGGTANGGTAATTTGGGCCCCTTTTTTTTTTTTTTTTTTTTTTGTTATGTGGTTATGGTCCTTATGAATATGCATATTTGAAGTTACTGAATTTTCAAAAACGGATTGGAGCAAATTAACCTAGATGGGATACTACAAAATTTGAATTGTGTGTGGGGCTGTGTAATACTAATAATGAACAACGGTCCCAACCTTACGACGGCTAAACCGAAGAGACATAAGGCTAAGAAAAGAAATTAACTAGAAAACAAAATGAGCCACAAATTGGGCCAAAGTTGGTATTTGTCAAAAAGCCCAATGTCTATGTCACATTCCTTAATCATTCACGGCTTCATCCAAATCACTCTCTCTAATATCATCGTCGTCGCCTTCTTAGAAAACGCCAGACGAGTTTAGCACATCTCCTTTTCACTACTCGAGCAAAAATCTCTTATAGTCTTATCCGTTATATATGGTTGGGGTGTTTCATGGATTTGGATAGTGTCAACGTTACGCCAAATCGTGACTCAAAACTTTATTTGTGATGGATTCGACCAAAGAAAGAAATAATCAACACACGAGAAACATAGCTTGTTATAACAAAAGCACATTTGATTCAACGCTTAGCCATAATCATCACCAATATTTGGTTAAACATTTGCTTACTAAACAAAAAGTCCTTCCAAATTGTTTAGGAGATTTTTCTTTTTTCCGTTAATTTTCGTCTATGTGATTCATATACTCCTAAGCATGTAAATTGGAGTAGTTGATCATTAATTTGAATCTATTTTGATGGAAAAGCTTGATAGTTCTATTTTTAATTGATTTTTCTTTTACCATTATACTCGTTTTCAAGTCCTCTCGCATGCACTATATAGATCATTTAGACTAATAGATTGACTAGTTGTAGATCATACATATTACGTGATTGACAAAAAAGAAATTAAGCGATTGGTTCAACTGAAAAGAGAAATAAGATGATTCATTGCGATATACATAGAAGTTTTCAAGATTTATTTCATATTGCATATATACATTATCTCTTTGGTTGAATTTGTTGATTTTGATACAAAGAAAAGAAACAAGTTTCCTTTCCCAGTGGTATGTTATATCTGTTAAGCAGATAAAAAAGTCAAGAGTATTCAAATTGGCCTTAAACTGAAATTGACTACATTTTCCCAAACCGTACCAAACCTGTACGAAATCAGAACCAATTGACACAACTCTATCAACCAAACCGGACTAATCCATCGCCATATATCCCAGATGTCCCGGATTTTGCTATTGAGAATGTGGTTTGTTTGTCCAATTACTAAAAACCCCGGTTTGTAGAAACCCAAGATTTAAGAACCGGAATCAAATTTTGCTGTGTAAAAAATTGCTGGCACCGTCCAAAGCGTTGACGAGGAAACAACCAAAAATTGAAAAAACTGTGGCATCATTTCGCGACGAGATCCAAAGAAGATGCTCACACGAAAACCCTAGATCGATCTCCAAACCCACAAAATTCCAAAGACTCCGAGATTCATCGATGAGCATGACAAGTTGATTCAAGGGTCTAAAGGAATCGAAGAAATTTCAGATTTTGACGAAACTCCGAAAATCTCAAAAATGGAGGATGAAAGGATGAAGACGAGGATGTCTTATTCATCTTCTTCATCGTTTCCGTCTTCGGCTTCGTCTTCCGCTGCGTCATCGCTCGCTGCGAAGGCGATTAGAGCATCTTCTGCACATAGAGATTCTTCTCTTTCCTCTGCTTACTCCTCTCCTTCTTCTGCTCCTGTTCCTACTCCTCCCAAGGTTTCGTCTTTTTCTCTAATTGTTTGTTTCTACGGGACTAAGAAGTTGTAAGGATTCGTGGGTTTACTCTGTTTTGGCTTCAATTGAAATGTCTTGTTGTTGAATAGGAGGTGACGCACCACCACGAGTACACGTCTATGAAGAGTTTGAATGAACCAAAACGAAGCTTTTGGGGAAGTTTAGCTAGTAAAGCTAAGGCTCTTTTGGATGAGGATGATCCTAATCAGTTATCTCAAAGTCCCAAGAGAATGGATCAGAACATTCCTTCTTCCACTTCAGGAACCAAGGTTTATAAACGTTCTAAGCTACGCACTTGCATTCGGTTCTCTAATTCTCTTGTGGGATTGTGGAGTTTTGAATTCGTTTTGATGTTTCAGGAAGCTGGTCAGACGGGTAGAAAAATCGAGAATCCTTCATTACAGAGAGGCTTAGATAAAATCACTTCATCATTAAATTACATTGGTGGCACCATTGGAACTGCAGTTGAGGTTAGTTTCTTACTGTTTACTAACCTTTATATGGCACCATAGGCTTAGATAAAATCACTTCATCATTACTGTTCGCTTTAGTTTATGCGGTTTCTAGTTGTAGTTGGGTATAAGGAGGCATATATGCGTTTGTATTTTCTTTTAGGGAATGAGACCTTGTTGGGGCTGAGATTGTTTGTCTGTCTATGCATTTCTTTAGGAGGGTATTACGGCTGTGGAGACCCGTACTGCCGGCATTATTCAGGAAACCCGTAAAAAGATTAAAAAGAAGCCAAGTCTGACACGGAACCAGCAGAATCCTGAGATACAAACAGATTTGGAAATTCAACTAAAGGCATCACGCGACGTAAGGTGGCTGCTCTCTGTATCATTTAATTGGTTTGCAGCAGCAATAGTTTCTGCTAATTTGCGCTGCTGTTAATTTTTCAGCGAATGATTCATAAGTTTGAAAATAGGAAAGACTCTAGTATGATAGTTTTCAAGATATAAACTTCAATACTAAACTCCAGATATTAATACTAAATCTCTAACAGGTTGCAATGGCTATGGCGGCCAAGTCAAAGCTCCTTCTTCGGGAGCAGAAGATGCTAAAATCTGATCTGGCCTTTGCGAAGCAACGATGTGCTCAGCTGGAAGAAGAAAATAAAGTTTTGAGGGAGAATCGTAGTGGCGGTAACAGGCAGACCGATGACGATGATCTGGTATCAACCCCTTTTACACTTAGAAAGCCTTTTAACTTGTCATTTCTCATGTACATTTTCTGATCTTTGATGTGTGTTTTATCTCATCTATAGGTGCGACTTCAACTTGAGACGTTATTAGCCGAAAAGGCTCGGCTGGCTCACGAGAACTCAATATACGTGCGCGAAAATCTCTATCTGAGAGGAGTAGTTGAATACCACCAACTCACAATGCAAGATGTTGTCTACTTTGATGAGAAGACTGAAGAAGTAACCGAGGTATATCCCATCAATCTCACTTCAATGTCTTCTTCATCAGATATCTCTCACACTCCTCCAAACTCAAAAGTCTTGGAGTTCAAATGAGACGTAACAACTCTCAATTTCTTCTGTTCTTGTAGTGAATCAGACAACAGAACAGATGGTTGTCTGTAATCACTTTGTATCTGTAGAAATATATATACACTTTGTACTCTTCCTTTGGGGCAATGAATGTTACTTGTTACCCTTAATTATTTAAATAAAAAAAGAATGTTATATAAACCCCCTGAATAATAATACCATGAAGGCTAAAAGTTGGAACTGGTTACAGAAATTAGTGAATTATTATAGCATTATATTGGAAATTACAAAACCAACAATATTCTTAGAGCTATACGATTTATGATTTTGTTCTTGTTTCTTATTGAAATACATTTTCATAGTTTAGAAAGTTAGAACTCATTTTTTATTTAACATAGATTGGCCTGAAATGGCTTAACAAGTGGAACCAGAGAGCCGCTTAGGTGTAGTGACATGACTTCATTTGTCGAACCCACGAGCTTCCCGTCCACAAAGATGGCTGGGACCGGTGTGGAACACCCGAGCCTCATCAGGGCTTTCTCGATCTCGCGACACTCAGGGTCCTTATCGATCTCAATGACCGTAGGGTGAACACCAAGGTCTTGGAAGAGGACTTGCACCGCATAGGACAGGCAACACGAGCTCTTGCTGAATATAACCACTCCTTTCTCGGAAGACATTCTCACAACTTTGTCCATGATTTCTTAAAGGAACTCTTAATCAATCAAAGGGTTCTCTTTCTTGAAGAAGAAGAAACAAAATCTTCCTTTTGTTTCTCCTTAGTAGATTGAAAGAGATTTAGAACTGAGAACCCATGGATTAAACCGCGCTTTTGAAGAAAAGAGGTAGTGTTTTTCTTGTATATACTACAGTTTTAAGCTTAGTGTTGCCCTGAGACTTGAGTTCCTTGAAACATAGACTATTTATAACCAAACAGAGGAAGAAGAAGATGAAGAATGTTGAGACCAAAAAAAGAGATCACAAGAGATCGTGTGAAAGGTTCCACAAGTTCATAAAGTGACTTTATTATGAACCAAATTGATAGTTTGATTCTCTTTAAATTGAGATATTAGTGATAAAGGACCAACAAAAGTTGCATTAAATCATAATTCACCTACCCTTTTTTCCTCCTAGATACCAAGATGATGAGCATTTTGATTGAACGGGACCATATAAAACGCAAGATGCTAAAAGAATGTGGCACATGTTTATAAATTATATTTTACAAGTTTCGTTTATACCTGAGAATTAGAATTTCATATCCTATTTGTGGACCAAGTTTCCACTTTTCTATCTAAGAATATTATGTTTTTCAAGAATCATGCTCTGATCAAGGGTGTGAGTTTGCCCAAAGTGGTGGAGAATAAGCCAAGAGATATGCTTATATTCTTCTTTGGATTGACGGTAGTTTCCATAGCCACCGAAAAGAGATCAAGCTGGTTTTGATGGATCAGATCTTGTGTGTGTGTCAACAATAAAAAACCATTTCTTGAAACATGTCACTGTACAACAAGATATGATTGTCGTTGTGAGATTCTCTCAATCTCACTTCAGTAGTGAAGGAATATTAATTCATATGGTTTTCACTTGCTTGCCACTTCCTTTTCAACAATTTGCCAAGATTCTTTGCCTCTTGACTAGCTCATTTGGTTTAAGTGGATCAAAATATATGTTAAGAATCTCACGTCAAAAATCTAAATTTTTTGTTTGAATAAGGTATGTTTGCAATAATGCAGGAGATGAGGCTTGATCTCAAATATGATGGTGTCTATTCTTAATAGACTTATATCTTACTTCATAAAACCAAAACTTTTTCTATATGTGTTTTTACTATTAAGTTTGTGAATAATTAAGGAATACAAACTCACGAAACCATTTATCATAAGTCTTAAGAATCTGTCAGCTAATTAGAAATAATTCCTTTCTAAAATGTATTACCCCCACTGAATTGAGGTCCTTACTTGTACATAAGAGAACTTAAGTCACTTTGAATCAATAATATTAGTGAATCAACTTGTATTTAGTTTTCTCACGTATGTAAAAGGAATTTATGTTGATGGAGGTATGAATTCCTAATATGAGATCATCAGACCAATTTAAGTTTATCATTAGCTTCCTCCATAGGTAAGAATCACTAATTCCTAATGTAGAGGTTTTCGGGTACAGAAAAGTTTGGGCTTTTTAGGTCTTTAGACACTTTTGGGGGGCCAAATTTGCATAGGTAAGGATTCATGCATTCACCGGAGAAGAGTAGTAATGTTTCATTATTCACACCTCTATCTACCACAAAACATTGACCGTACGGTCGGAGACTTACCATTTAGAGAGAAAGACTTTTTGTTGGGGTTTGGTAAAATTTTTCATAATGATGTTGTGAGAATGTCACTCTCACACGACGAAACCTTGAACAAGCGTTGGACAGAGAGGATAATATAATGTGTGTGAACAGTCGAGCCACACCTACCTGACCACATCTTTTGACTATGTCTCTTTCTCTTTCACATTTCTCTTGGTAAGGATTCATGCATTCACCTGACCCTTTGTTTTTTTTTTTTCTATTGCAAGAAAATTGTGAAAATTTTAAATTTTGATACATAGTGTTTGAACAAAAAATAACTTTATAGTTCGTAGCGACGAACAGTACTATAACATCACTTACCTATATGTCTTACTCCATCCTCTAAATTAAGTTTTTTTTTTTTTTTTTTGAATAGTTCACATACATATATGGTTTCTCCCTTCTTATGATTTTTTAGATAATTAACTTGATGTATTGTTTTTTTTTTTTTGTCACGACTAACTTGATGTATTTATGGAGTATGTCATATGTTAATATGTTATTACAAAAAAACTAAAAAAGTGTTTTTAAGGTTGCAAAAAATAATTTATTATAAAAAACAAATCATAATTTATGAATATCACTTTTCAAAAAGCAATGTAATTAATGTTGTCATTTAGAGACTTGACATGAGTGGTGGTCTTGAAATCAAACAAACTAAACATGAATTTGCGATTTATAATTATTTTTTTTGTTTTTGGTCAATTTTTATAAAATGTTACTTTAGTTAATGGTGTAGGTGTCATGTTTTGTTTGTGTAAATCCGACTTAATATATAGAAGTTGACATTTTTATTTTTACATCTTACCGCCTTCAAAAACGCATTAAATCGTATAATCAACTCGGTTGAAGTTCGTAAATGTGTGAGTCTGAGGTGGCTCTCGAATTTGGAGTTGGCTTGGTGTCTGTTTAGTTTGTAATTTTGTCCGGTCTCTCCTTACAAACCAATTTTTAAAACCCTGGTTTGGATATTTATTATAATAATATTGCTTTAAAAAAAAAAAAAAAAAAATATATATATATATATATATATATAGGTGTGAGTTAGGATGTCACCATACAAGATCTCAACAAAAACGTGTACTCTATGATATAACATGCATTCATATATCTTATTTTATATTATGATTCGAATTATTTTCCAAATCTTGTATGGACCTATTCATTTTGAGATGCACGTATTGTAATCTTACAAAAATTGCAAGTATATTCCCTCTATTTTAAAATAGTCATCGTTCAAAATTTGATAACATATATTAATTTTTTGATTATATATCTAAAATTAAAATTAATTATTGGTATTTTTCATAAAAGATAAAGACTTAAAATTGAATTATGTATTCAAAATAAAAGTTAATATTAAAAGCATAAAACGATAATTAATTCGATATAAATTTTAAAATGGAAAATGATAATTGATATGAAAGGGAGAAAATTTTGATCATAATTTATAAATAATGTAACGATTGAAGATTGAGAAGTAGTTCGAGTTCTCAAAATGAACCCACCAACAAAAATATTGTAACACATGTTTCACTTATATCTTTCCACGATATTTTCTCTCGATTTTTGTTTGTTTTGAACTAAGATTTTGTCTCCAGATATATGATTTATCACTGATTTTTTATTATATCACATGCATGTCCAAATATTTTGAGAAAGTAATTAATTAGTGACGACATATTGACACCTCATTCGTGACGAAATTTTAATTAGCTGTCTTTTAGTTGTAATGATAGATATGGTCAACTATTCATACGTTTGTTTGAAAGCCTCTTTAATACTTGAACAATCTTTATAATTTTAACTATTAGACACATCTAGATATGTATTCACATTAGAGTTTGGGTGCAATACAATGTACATTTGAAATATGTTATTACAAAATATATTGAACGACTTTGCAATATGTATCACCATTGGTGCAATGACTTTTATACTTTGTTTCAGTCATTCTTTTTTCTTTGTGACGGCAAGTTGACAGTAATACAAATTATACTCTACAAGTTATCTTAATTTGTCGCTTTATTGTTGTTTTCCAGACTCTTATTTTCGAAGTTAATTTTAAAATACTGTGACAATGTAAAAGTCGTCGCTTATTTTTGGAAATGGGATAAAAATTAGTCTTTTAAAGGGACAAAGCACAAACAAAAGATAATTTTATATTAATCAACTTACTATTCAAACTACCTCTAAACTTATTTAGTAACATATAAAGAAGACGTAGCTAGTTTTGGTCTATGCTTAGACTTTTAGCTATAAAACTATTAACTACTACTAGTTAAAAAAAATTAGCAATATAACTTTAACATGTTTTTTTTGAATAAGACTACAATCGTTAAATAAGAGGTTTTTAACATATATATTACCTTGAAAATGTTATTAACGAGTGTGGTCCAAGCAATATGACGATTTAGCAATGCTAAATAAACCGAAATTTTCAAGTTGTAATAAATATTATTAAACATGTATTTTTCTGTGTACGGTCTGATCTTTGTAAAACAAGTTGAACTTTTTTACTTCCTCCAATCTAGTGCCAAGACATAAAGCATCCAGAAGGAAAAAGAAGCATTTCTAGGTTTAATAATAATAATGATATACTATATGATTCATATGTAGAGAGATATTTGAAAATCTAACCAAAGTCCGTCAGGATCTATAATGTTAGTGGAATTCTCCATTTCTAATTATTAAATTAAATGTTGCACGTAATGTACAAATCTCGATATACTCAAATAATCTTTAAATGAATCCAAGGGACTAATTAGTTGTTCACCTACATTTCAAACCATTCATAGAGACAACACTTTCGTTTGGTGAAAAGAAAATCCAGACTTATAATCTAATGGTGTGTGTGCTAGTTCTGCATCATTGTATTATTGTTTGAGTTTGAATCCATACATAGTGTATTAAATTTGGTTATTATAATTTGTCAAAGCTTACAAATTTCAAAATAAAAAATTAATGATTTTACGCGCGCAAACTAACCACCAGGGTGGATTCGGTCGCAAAAATTAATGATTTTACGCGTGCAAAAATTAATGATTTTGGTCTAAAAAATATGTAACCATTCGGGTATTTTTAGTTTTTGGTTCGGGTTCGGTCGGTACAATTCGGGTTCGGGTCGGTTCCAACATTTTTTAAAAGAACCTCAAAATACCCGAAAAAAAATCGGGTATGATGCGGTTTTGGGTTTTACGGTTACTTTTTATCTGAAAGTACCCGAAAGTAACCAAACGTAACCAAAATCCCAAAATATAAAAACTCGAAAATATCCAAAAGTAACTAAAAGTAACCAAAAAACCGAAATTTAAAAACCTGAAATTATCCAAATGTACTCAAAAGTATCCAAATATATACCCAAAAATAATAAAAAATCTGAAATTTAAAAACCCGAAATCATCCAAAAATATTCAAAAGTAACCAAGTACCCGAAAAATTTAGTATTATTCGAATCCAGTGGATACCCGAAAAAAAAATTACCCGAATCTACCTAATAAAGTATACGTTCAGACTAAGGGTATAACCCGATATAATAGAAGTATGGGTACATTCGAGTACTTGTTCAGGTTTCGGGTATTACTCGAACTCGACCCGAAACCCGAACCTATTTTTCAAAGATATCCATTCGGGTATTATAGTGGACCCGAGTATTATCTGAAACTCATTTTCCGGGTCGGGTCCGGGTCGGGTTTTTGGGTCCGGGTTTTATGCCGAGCCCTACTCATGCCAGCTTCTTGCCTTTAATCATAATAATACGATAGATAGACTTATAAAGTTTAAAACACCTAACATTTCGGAAAAATTAGTATAATACAACTAGTATCAGCATTATTTTAATGATCATTATAACTCATCAAAGACATATAAAGTGTGTAGTGAAATCAAGGTCAAAAATTGTTTAATGCAAATTACCATTAGTCTTAAGACGAACACGTTTTAAATATTATATGTTGTGTTTATATAAAGGTTCGTTCTTACCATTAAGTAGATCAAGCTTTTGAAAAAGCTTCTTAACAATGGCGACTATTCCTTCTCACACCCTTCTCCAGTTCAACCACAATAAGTCCATTTCTGTGATCGACACAGCATCCTTTATGAATCTGATCCAGGCAAGATCATCAAGATCCCGAGTGGCTACAACAAGATCTTTATCAAGAACCAACGAAGCTTCTTTATCCGCCGTGATTTCAAGACTCGAGCATGAAACTGAAGGAGTCGGAGAGCGATGGATGACCGCGGAAGATATCCGTGGCCGCGACAGAAAGTCTGAAGAAGAGAGGAGGCTAAGAGACAATTGGCGTAAGATCCAAGGAGAAGATGATTGGGAAGGGTTAATGGATCCAATGGATCCGGTTCTTAGATCAGAGCTAATCCGATACGGTGAAATGGCTCAAGCTTGTTACGATGCTTTCGACTTTGATCCTTCTTCGAGATATTGTGGCAGCTCAAGATTCTCTCGACATGATTTCTTCAACTCCCTTGGAATGGTGAACTCCGGGTACGAAGTGGCGCGGTATCTCTACGCCACTTCGAACATCAATCTCCCGAACTTCTTCTCGAAATCTCGATGGTCTAAAGTTTGGAGCAAACACGCTAACTGGATGGGATACGTCGCCGTTTCGGATGACGAGACGACGGTTAACCGTCTTGGTCGGCGAGATATCGCGATTGCTTGGAGAGGCACCGTTACAAATCTTGAGTGGATAGCTGATCTTAAAGATTATTTGAAGCCAGTAACTAGTAATAATCTTCGGTGTCCGGAGCCAGCCGTTAAAGTTGAGTCAGGATTTTTGGATCTGTACACCGACAAAGACACATCATGCAAATTCGCAAGATTCTCAGCGCGTGAACAGATCTTAGCTGAAGTAAAGCGCTTGGTGGAGAAGTACGAAGATGACGAGGAAGATTTGAGTATCACCGTGACAGGACATAGTCTCGGCGGGGCGTTGGCGGTTTTGAGCGCATATGATGTGGCGGAGATGGGATTAAATAGGACTAAGAGTGGGAAACTGATTCCTATAACGGTGATTACATTCGGTGGGCCGAGAGTTGGGAACGTGAAGTTTAAGGAGAGGATGGAGGAATTGAAAGTGAAGGTGATGAGAGTTGTGAATGTTCATGATATGGTTTCAAAATCTCCCGGTTTTTTCTTAAACGAGAATGCGCCTCACGCACTGATGCAAGTCGCCGGGGGATTACCGTGGTGTTACTGCCATGTTGGAGAGGAGCTGGCTCTTGATCACGAGAACTCGCCGTTTCTTAAACCTTCTAGTGATCCTTCTAATGCTCATAACCTTGAGGCTATGCTTCATCTACTTGACGGGTTAGTCCTCTTTTTAAATCTTAAAGAATGGTTGTTATGTTACGAAATAGAAATGGTGTGGTGCACCGTGCACTGCACTGTTTCATATCAGTGCACGACAATCAAAACAGTAGTATTAAAATTGGTCTATTAAAAAAAAAAAAAAAATTACAGTTGGTGAACCTAGTAGATGTTTTTAATGTTGACATCAGTGACCAGCACAACACATTTAGTTGGTTTGGCTGTCATCAGCACCCACCCAGCTATTTATTACAGCAAAATAATCTGATAGTCCAAATTTTAATCTAGAAAATGTTGTTAAGGATAAATCGAAATAAAAGATTGGGGATATAGGATTTGATCATATAGATGTATATGAAGTATAATAAGTTGAGCAAGTACAGATTAATCAACTAATCAAACGAAAAGTCTTATAGATATGTTATTTTTTTATTTGGAACTGGAAAACGACAAGATTAAAGCCGTGGGATTTATATAAGATTAGACAATTCAATTCGTAGATGAGACGATACGATACTCAACTTAAAATAATTAAGAAGATCAAACTAGTTTGAATTTTATATAATGATCTTCTAGATTACTCTGTACCTTGGACAACCCAAATTTGTGTGTCGATTTAGTAATTAATATGCAAGTACAGTATGATGTATTGATGTTGCTTTTACTAACGTTATACAAAGTTACAACAACAATGGTTAATGTAACATTTTCTTCATGGTAAAAAAATAAAAATAGGTATCATGGAAGGGGGGAGAGATTTGTGCTGTCTAGTGGGAGAGATCCAGCTTTAGTGAACAAAGCATCGGACTTTCTGAAAGAACATTTCATGGTTCCACCGTTTTGGCGTCAAGACGCGAACAAAGGGATGGTGAGGAATAGTGAAGGTCGTTGGATTCAAGCCGAACGACTCCGTTCTGAGGATCATCATTCTCCTGATATTCACCACCATCTCTCCCAACTCCATCTTGATCCTTCTACTTAATCACACACACACTATATAGAATATATATTGTAAATGTCGTCTTATCCTTGTTGTTAAATAAAATGTTACAATCACTAAACTTGCATGCTTTGATCAACGTTAATTGCAATGTATATCTTCAAATCCATTTAACTTTTTCATATGAGTAAAAAAAAATATTTAGCATTTGAATTTTAATTGCTGAACTTTCTTTACGTAGATAAGAATTTACCTTTACGAGGCGATTAGGTTGGGTCAACTCAGTTCACAATGCAACGACTGTAGTAAATAGGAGTATTGGGAAAGACTGATTTTGACCATCCATTTGATAATTTACCCTGTTATAAATACCCCTCCCTTTTCACTCTCGTTGTTCATTCCCACAAAAATCTCATAATCTTTTTAAGAGTCTAGCCAAGGAAAAAGAATGGGAGGAAAAGGTGGTGGCGGTGGAGGTGGCAAGGGTGGTGGTGGTAGTGGTGGAGGAGGAAGGAGTGGTGGTGGTGGTGGTAGTGGTGGAGGAGGAAGGAGTGGTGGTAGCGGTGGCGGTGGCGGTGGAGGAATGATGTGATCATGGACACACATGCTTTGGATGAGGATCCGGAGGCAGCATTGGTC
>OVAF01001836.1:0-17789 GCA_900406245.1 Odontarrhena argentea | reverse complement strand
ACCTTGTATGGTATCTTTGGATGAATGAAATTGATGTTGAGCCAAAAAAAAAAAAAAGACCATCTTCATGAATTAGTAGGTGAGGGTCTTCAAACTTAAAAAATAAAAAATAATAATAACAATAAAACAATAAAATGATGAGGGATATATGTTAATTTTGTGTATATAAATCATAGTTTGTTAGCTTCTACTCTCATATGTCTACTTCTAATTTGTTAGAACAACTTTCTCAGACTATATGACATCAAAGTCATATCCTTGTAATATTTATCTTCTTATTTTTAATTGAAAGCCCTTTATCAAAAAAAAAAAAAAAATCACAGTTTGTTGCACAAATATATATATATATATATATATATATATATATATATATATTCGTTGACAATGTTTTTTAATTTTTGTATTTTAGGTAAATATAAAAACTCTTTCCAAACAAATTAAGTTGAACGAAAAGAGTAATATAATTAATTATAAATATTTTAATGTTCATCTAATAAATTAATTATGAGTAATATATGTCTTCAAAAAACTATAGTATAGATGACTAAATTTAATGGGTGAATGTAAGAATTTATATTGAAGATCAAATTTATACATCTTAAAAGAAAAAACTAAAGAAGTAGTGTATATTTCTACTTGAAGAATTATTCTGGGTGTTACAAAGCTTCTTGTAGAACAAGAAGGTCTCATTTAGTCAAAATTGGTGTTGACCAGAGACACGTGTAGCTTAGTCAAACAAATCCGTATTCGAATCGTAATTAAATTAATCAACCAAACTTACTTAACCAAATAAATACTTTGACTTTGAGTAACATATATTTGAAAATAAACCATATATTATCTTTAATTAATTAACTAAACTAATTTTGTAATTAGCGTGAGAAGAAAATTGCAATGTTCATTTCCCTCCAAAGGCTTTATATAAGAGAGAGAGAGATCCGAAAAATCGAGAAACTACAGAATCTTCCCGGAGAAGTTAGAAACGCGAAGCGGAGTTGCAGAGTCTCATTCAATCCGTCGCGAAATTCGAACAGCAATGGCGAGCCAAGACTCCGCAACCTTGGTCGTCGGATCTTTGATTAGCTTCAAGTCGAAGTTGGCTTCCGAAGGCTGCTTCAACGGAACGGTCTACTTCTTCGACCCAAAGGATGGTCGTTTCGGAATCGAGGATGGTAAGTTTGATTTGGTGGATCTAGGGTTTGTAATCGCTGTATCCTGATGCGATTCTTTAGGTTTTAAGATGAAATGAAGTCGCGATTGAATTTGGACTACTGAGGTTTATGGAGTTTCAATCGTTGCGATTCTTGGATGATTTTAGGTTTTTAGATGCGAATTGAAGTCGAGATAGTCGAGGTGATTGTATATAGCTGGAACACTTGGTTGATTTCGTGGTTGCGGAATCGAATCTGGAATAGTGAGATTTGTGTGGAGTGTTCTTGGTGTTTATTGCGATAATTGTCGTTGATTTGACTGGGTTTGTGATGCGAAGTTCATCAAAATGCTGATTTATTGCAAATTTCGATTGTTATCTTGGTGGATTTGTGAATGTTTTCTTAGCCTTGTTTCTTGGATTAGGCACTGTGTTCTCTTCGTCTTATATCAGAATTAGGTTTTAAGATGAAGTTGAAGTCGGGACTGAATCTGGACTAGTGATGCGATTCTTGGATGATTCTTGTGACTGTTTTCATGGCAGAGATCTCTGGCTAATTGTGTTTGTAACCTTAGCCTTGTTTCTTGTACTAAGCACTGTGTGTTGTCTTCGTTGTATGTGAGAATTTGAGTTAAATGATGATTTGCTTCTGATGAATATGATGATTTACAACCATAGAGATTTCTGATCTTGATTGTTTTGTAGACACTGATTTGTGATTGAATTTTCTTGATCTTACACAAGCTTTCTTTCTTGGAGTAAGCTCTTCGTGTTATGTGAACTTTGCGTGAATGTGATTGTTACAGTAATGTGCCAAGAAATTCGTGGGGGTTTTGAAAGTGTTGAAGGGAACTACCAGTTTTCTCTAAAAGACATCAAGGTTGGTATTACGCTAAAAACAGTGATTCAATGTTCCTAATGGTCGCATAAATCCAGTCTTTAGTAAATCAAATTGTGTTTGATTTTCATGTTTAGGACTTGAGGGTGATTAGTCTGCCACGCCGACTGCCAGAATCTACCACCAACACTAAGAAGGTGAGTACTTAAAACACTTAGAACTGTAAGGGAACTTAAGCAAAAAGAGATATGTAAATTGAAGTTTTTGTATGTTTGTTTTGCTTCTCAGGATGATCAGAAGAGTAACCCCCACAGTGATGCATCATCATCAGGATCTTCTTGATCTCCACAGTGATGACTCTCTCTGTCTTGGTGGTTTGCATATACATCGGAGTCAGATTACTTACTATATACATATATGACGATCCTTAGCACTCACTTCACTCTCTCTTTTTTTCCCTTGCTCTGAGCAATGTCCATAACTAGAGACCCCTTACTAGTATCTCAAATATATCGGTGCTTTAGTTTCCATAGGCTGAGTTCTTGATATTCATGGAAGGTTACATTGCGTAACAATGTCTTCAGATTTTTCGGATTGATACTAATTTTGTTACCAAAGGCATTTCATTGAGATCTGTTTCTCTATATTGGGTATATGCAACTCCTTTGAATGCGATTATTTAGATGGCTGAGACTCTTTCTATCTCTGTAACTTGTAAAAACCTAACGGACAACGTCTGAGTGTGAGATGATTGGATTGTAGCCAGATTGCTTATGGGCCAAGAAACTAATTTTGATGGTCATGCGTCATGTAAAAATGTCCAAGTGAATTTAGAGTAAATTTTGTTAAAAGGAAACAAAAAAAATGTCCAAGTAAATTAATTTTGAAGGTCCTGCGTCATGAAAACATTACAAACCTACAAGTATATTTGAAAAAAAAATATATATCAACAAAAATTTTTTTTTTTTTTTTTTTTTGAGAAGAAACTTGCTATTTACATTTCCCTCCAAAGGCTTTTATATAAAGAGAGAGGAGATCCCAGAAATCGAGGAACGAACAGAATCCTCGGGGAGAAGTTAGAAACGCGAAACAGAATTTGCAGAATCTCATTCGATCACCGCCGCCAAGTCGAGCAGCAATGGCGACCCCAAACTTGATCATCGACTCTTTCATTAGCTTCCAATCGAAGTCGGCTCCCGGAGACTACTTCAACGGAACGGTCTACTTCTTCGACCCAGAGAATGGTCGTTTCGGGATCGAGGATGGTAAGTTTAAATATGGCGCGATCTATGGTTCGTAATCGCTGTTACCTGATGCGATTCTTTAGGTTTTAAGATGAAGTTGAAGTCGAGATGTGATTGTATTTGGTCGAACAAATCGATGATTTGTAGAGTGTTTTTGGTGTTTATTGCGGTGATTGTTGTTGATTTAACTGGGTTTTGTGATGCCAATTTTAGGATTAGTTTCGGGTTAGATCGTCCGGGCCCGATCATTTTCGGTTCGGGTGGGGGAGCGTGGGTTCAGTCTCTTAGAGTCCCAATCCCCTTATATATTACTTAGGTCTCTTAATGTGAGATATTCTAACAATTTGTTGCTAAATTTGATCATAGATTCGGGTTTGTAACTGCTTTCATGGCAGATATTTGGCTTATTGTGATTGTACTCTTAGCTTTGTTTCTTCGATTAAGCACTCTGGGTTCTCTTCGTCTTATGTTTTGAATTCGAGAGTTAAATGATGATTTGCTTCTGCTAAATCTGACCTTGATTGTTTTGTTGACGTTACACAAGCTTTCTTTTTTGGATTAAGCTCTTCATGATCTGTTAATTTTGAGTGAACGTATTTGCCCCTGTGATTGTTACAGTAATGCGTCAAAATATTGGTGGGGATTTGAAAGTTGTTGAAGGGAACTACCAGTTTTCTCTTAAAGACATCAAGGTTGGTATTACTCGAAAACAGCAATTTGATGTTCCTAAGTCTTTATAGTAAATCAAATCGTTTGCTTTTCATGTTTAGAACTTGCAGGTGATTGCTCTGCCTTGCCCACAGCAAGAATCCACCACCAACACTAAAAAGGTGAGTACTTAAAACAACTTAGAATTGTGAGGGAACTAAAGCAAAAAGAGATATGTAAATGGAAGTTTTCGTATGTTTGTTTTATCTCTCAGGGTGATCGGAAGCGTAAACTTGGCAGTGATGCATCATCATTAGCATCCGCTCCATCTTCAGCTTGATGAACTCTGTCTTCGTTTGCATATAGATCAGAGTCAGATTACTCAGTATACGCATATCCATAGCACTCACTAAAACATTGACACTTCACTCTCACTAGAGACCGCTTTACTAGTTTCTCAAATATTGTTGGTATTTTAGATTTCATAGGCTGAGTTCTTTGACATTCATGGAAGGTTACACAGAGTTACAATGTCTTCGAATTTTTCGGAATGATACTGAAGGCATTTCGTGAGGTCTGTTTCTCCTTTGAATGAAATTATTAGATGTTTGAGAATCTTTCTTTCTCTGCAACTTGCCTAACAGACGACGTCTGTGTGGGAGATGATTGCAATGTAGCCAGATTGCTTATGGGCCAAGAAACAATTTCTAGACGTTGATCTCGAATCTGAACTAGAATCAAGGTGGGCCTCGTTGGGCCTGTATCAGTACCGTAAATAAGATGGGTGAAAGGTAAAAGTTGACCAAAAGAAGATGGGTGAAAGGTAAAAGTTGACCAAAAGATGAAGAAGTACGGTTTGTGGAAATACACATAACTATTTTAGGACTGTCATATTAACACATGAACTTATTAATTTTCTCAGATTAATTTGCATCAGGAAAGAAAAAACAATGA
Organism: Odontarrhena argentea; assembly: GCA_900406245.1. Lineage (NCBI taxonomy): Eukaryota > Viridiplantae > Streptophyta > Magnoliopsida > Brassicales > Brassicaceae > Odontarrhena > Odontarrhena argentea. The sequence continues at coordinate 12,955 of OVAF01001836.1, read as the reverse complement.
ATCTTCAAAATATATTAATTTTCTCAGATTAATTTGCATCAGGAAAGAAAAAACAATGAATCTTCAAAATAGTTTTTAATATTCACAAAGTTACTAATAATGATAAAAAGTTTTAAATAAATATGAAACAAAAATTTTAATTATTATATAACATACAATATTATTCATTATATTATACAAAACACAATATTACATATTAAAAATTACATGGTAAAATAATTTACATATAATTTAATCTTATGTTTTGGTTGAGAAGAAATTTCCCGCAAAATATAATTTTTACGAGAAACCTCGAATTAGAAATGTTAAACAAATAACTTTTTTACGAGATTATAATTTTTAAATTACAAATAATTAGTAACAATATAATGTCTTCAAAATACTATAATATATATGATTAAATTTAATGGATAAATGTTTGAATATATATTGAAGATCAAATTTTTATATTTTAATGTTTTATTATTATTTTGTTAAGAAGTAGTGTTTCTACTTGAAGAAGCCTCTTGTAGAAGAAGAAAGTACGAGACTCAAAATATATCAGGACAGTCCGCCGACAGAGAGCAAAGAAGAAAAAGGCGATTTCTCCTCTGCAAGTCCACCGGTGTTCCTCCTAGCTCCGGGGCCGGCGTGCGGTGGCTATTTCAGCACCGGCGTTGTCCCCACCTTGCTTAGCTGTTTCTCTAGCTTTTCCGGTTTTTCGTTTTGCTGTGTTAGGAGGTGAAGGTGGTCACGAACGGGTTCTTGGAGATAGTCCAGTGAAGTTATAGATCTGTTATGGTTTTGTTCGATTATGGTTTGGGTACTCCGGATCTTTCAGATCGACGGGGTTTGTTTCTCCTTATCCTGATCTCAATCCCTGGATCTATTCTCCATGTCTTCCGGGTTGGGTTTTTCGGTTGTTTGTGGTTTGCTGGGTGAGTTTGGGTTCATAGGTCTCTTTGAGATTTGTGTTTCCGGACTCTTCTCCTCCTTTCCGCGTGGATGCCTTTGCTTTCTCGTCAACACTTTCAACAACTTTGGCTCTAGGCTTGTGGTTGGTTGTTACTCTCAAGTATTCAAGCTTTTTGGTCGCTTTTGGAGTCTTCTCAAAGTCTACACAGGTTCGATTTCTCACTCTGCTCAGCCTTTGGGTTTGGTGTTTCTTGTGTGGTCGTATCCCTCCTTGTCTCTACGCAAAAGACTTGATCGAGGTCTTATGGGTTCGTAAGATTTGTGCTTAGGTGTGCTCATTACCTGTCTTTCGACAACACCTCTTCCGAAAGTTTGGTTACCCTTATGGGTCTCTCTTGTCGGATCATAAATCGCAGGATCATTCAATTCGAGAGGTAGTTCTAATTTTCATAGGAGGGTCTAAAGGTCTCTGAGGTCTAAGAAGCTTTCAAGGTTTACCGTAATTCCCAATTGCAAGTCCAAAGTCGTTGTGTTTGTGTAAGCTTCTAAGTATTTTGTCTTATGTTTGTTTTTCTGTAGCCTCCTTTGTTGGGTTGAGAATCCGGGATACTACTATCTACGGTGTTGTATTTCTCTTGGATTCCATCTTGTTTATTAATAAGAATGCTCAGTTGACAAAAAAAAAAAAGAAGAAGAAAGTCTCGTGTAGTCAAAATTTGTGTTGCCCGAGACATATGTGTAACTTAATCAAACAAAACTTAATTAATCGACGAAACTTACTTAACCAAATAAACCGTTACTCTAAATAACAAACATGGACATAAATTATGTATCATATTTAAGTGATTAACTAACCTATATAAAGAAACGTCACAGAAATTTTGCAATGATCATTTTCCCTCCAAAGGCTCTATATAAAGAGAGAGATTCTACAAATCGAAAAACTAGGAGAATCTTTCTCGGAGACGGAGTTTGAAGAATCTCATCCAATCACCGCAGCAATGGCGAGCCAAAACTTGGTCATCGGATCTTTCATTAGCTTCCAGTCGAAGTGGGATTCCCAAGACTACTTCAACGGAACGGTCTACTTCTTCAAGCCAGAGACTGGTCATTTCGGGATCGAGGGTGGTAAGCTAGGTTTTCATGGTGGGTCTATGGTTTGTAATCGCTGTTTCCTGATGCGATTCTTGAGGTTTTAAGATGAAGTTGAAGTCGGGATTGAATCTGGACTAGTGATGCGATTCTTGGATGATTCTTGTGACTGTTTTCATGGCAGAGATCTCTGGCTAATTTTGTTTGTAACCTTAGCCTTGTTTCTTGTACTAAGCACTGTGTGTTGTCTTCGTCGTATGTGATAATTTGAGTTAAATGATGATTTGCTTCTGATGAATATGATGATTTACAACCATAGAGATTTCTCATCTTGATTGTTTTGTCGTTGGCACTGATTTGTGATTGTGTTTTCTTGATCTTTCTTTCTTAGAGTAAAGCTCTTCGTGTAATGTGAACTTAATTTCCACTGTGATTGTTACAGTAATGCGTCAGACGATTGGTGGGGATTTAAAACCTGTCGAAGAGAACTACGGGTTTTTTCTAAGCGACATCAAGGTTGGTATTACGCTAAAACAGCGATCGATTTCATATTCCTAATCGTCTGCTAATCCAGTCGTTTGCTTTTCATTTTTAGAACTTGGAGGTGATTCTGCCATTCTCACAGCCAGAATCTACCACCAACACTAACAAGGTGAGTACTTAAAATTGTGAGGGAACTTAAAGGAAAAAGAGATATGTAAATGGAAGTTTTCGTATGTTTGTTTTATCTCTCAGAATGATCGGAAGCGTAAACCTGGCAATGATGCATCATCATCAGCATCCACTTCATCTTCAAAGTGATGACTCGGTCTTCGTCTACATTAGAGTACAGATTTCTCACTATATACATATGACGATACATATATACCACTCACTAAAACATTTCCACTTCACTCTCTTTTTTTTTGTTCCTTTCTCTGTTCTGTAACAGAGCCATGTCCATAACTAGAGACCCCTTGTTAGGTTCTCAAATATCTCGTGTTTTAGTTTGCATAGGATGAGTTCTTGACATTCATTGAAGGTTACATTGAGTTAGAATGTCTTCAGATTTTTCGGATTGGTACTAGTTTGGTTATTCTCTTTTGTGGATATACACGGAACTCCTTCGAGGGCGCTTTTTACATCTTTGGGACTCTTCTTTCTTTGGAACTTGTTAAATCCTAACTCAAAGAAGAGGAAGAAAAGTGTTCCAGGAACACATCTCACAAATGGTGTAACTTGTTAAAATTGGCAGACTGCAGTTATAATTTCGTCCAAGCACAGTCTGTTTAGTGTATATATATCTAAACCATCTCAAATGGTGTAAATATGGCTCTGTGGCCAGTTTGCTTAAGGGCCAAGAAACTATTTGTAGACGTTGTTCGAGACGAGAATCAAGATGGGCTTCTGTTGGGCTTGTATGAGAACCGCAACTTTCGTAAATAAAAAGGGTCTGTTGCGACGTCGTTTTAACGTAAATCAGAAATGTTATTAGGACTTAGGATTAACTGTAGATGATCAATCTCCATCAAACCAGAAACACTGTCGCCATCTCACTTTTTATCATTGTTCTCGCCATAACACGTTTCGGTGAATCGGTGGGCCTCAAAAGCTGAAGAATCAGCTCTTTGTTTNCTTTTTTTTTCCCTTTTTTTTTTTTTTTTTTTTTTTTTTTTTCCATCTAAACTTATATATTACACAAAAGATCGGATACAAGGATGGAATACAAAGTTGAACTACAAAACCGACGGTCAGAGTTTAAACCGCGGAGACTAAACCCAAAAGAGGGAAACTAAAAGGTCCAAGACAAAGGCTAAGAACTCCCAATCCGAGATCAAACAAATTACAGTTTGAAAAGAACCCACACAAAAAACCCAACTACAGACTCCCAACCCAAAGAAGGAGAACCAGAAAGCATAACAGCAACCTCCTATGACGAATAATACTACCTCTCAGATACACGAACGAAAACTACTACTCCGGAGAAGAGACCGCAACCTAAGCAACGAGACTTTACACACAGAGAGGCTTAGCCAACAACAAGAAGGCATGGGCAACCTTAGAAGCAGCTTGAGGAAAGACACGGACCTCGCACAAGTCCAAAATGTAGAGACAAGGAGCGAAACTTCCTCACCCGGAACCCAACGATCACAACAGTGGACGAAAGGAGAGCGAGCCGGATGAGAATTAGGGAACTCAAACAGCAGAACCGGGAGCAGAGAAAAGGAATTAAGAACTAGGAACTAACCAAACTGCAACCACAATAACGAACAAGAGAAACTTAGCCAATGACCCTAAACCGCAAAGCTGAAAACCCGTAGAGGAACCAAGGCCAAAAGCTTGAAACCGAGAACAGCCCGGAGATCAACGGAAGAAGAAACTACCACCAATCACCAAGACAAAACTCCAACAGACACCAAACACCAACCTACTCACATCGAAAAGGAGAAACGACACGAGTAGGAAGGCAACGCCTGAAGCCCAAACTAATTGGAAGAGAGGAGGGGAGGAGACGAAGCCTCTAACAAACCTGGATAAAAGAACCGATCCGGAGATGCCAACGGCCACTCCACCCACAGATCTGATTCAGACACGAACCACCACAAACTCACCTCACCTATGCCTCCGGAAAGAGAGCTAAGTGGAAGAGGTTAGAACCCGAAAATACAGAAAAACAACTAGAAGACAACGAGGGGGATCCGGCTCTGGTGCTGTGAAAGCCACCAAACGCCGGTCCCGAAACAAGCGGCGGCGAGATCTGAGTTTTTTCTTCCTGATCTGTTCTACCGAGACAAGCGGCGGCTTTGTTTCCCTTCTTTCTAAACGTGAATTTTCATTGCTATAATATTCCAAACATTTCTACATATTGCATCATCATTTGTGATTTGCATTTAAAACACTAAAGTAATAAATTATATATAGAAAATCTTATATCACATTTACTAATCAACCCATAAAATCTAAAACGAATCTCTATGATCAAAGTTTTAATTTTGTCATTTGATCGAATTTCTTTGTTTTCTAGTCAAAAGAGGCACCAAATTAATAAAAAGAGAAAACTACTACACATGAATATTGGTATGAAGTTTGTTCTGAGTCTCAACTTGTGATGATGGCTTAACTCTAAACGCATACGCTCCAAGTAGAGCGGCCAACGTTGTAACACACAAAACGCCAGACGCTGCGAAAACACCGTCTTTCACAAGATAACACTCACGGTTTAGCCACCCTTCACCATATCTCTGCTCTCTGTTCATGCTTGCACCAATGCTTATCAACGTAACCGCAACCGCAAAACTAACCCTGAAAAATGAAAGTATTTAAATTGTTATTCTTTGTCAATTTTTAATTTGGTGAAGGCAGAATCTTTTTCTATATACCAAGAAAATAACAGGAGAAATACACAAAACGGCGTCGTTTGTGTTTTCTCTGTTTTCAAGAAACCTTTGCAGATCACAATGTTTCCTATGATTTGAGCAACGGAAATACAGACCAGAGCCGCGGTTCCTAGCCTGAAAGCTTGTTTTTCCGGTAAATGACACGATTCTCCATCCCATTTTAGATCTTTCCCCTTCAATAAAATGAAAATTTAAGGTTACTCTTAATGCCAAATCATGATCAAATAAAACAGATAACTTGAGAAACAAGTCATTTGGAAAAGGAAAGAAAAGTTACCTTAGCCCTGTGAAACTCAGACAAAAGGCACAGAAAGAAGGAGGCGAGACCGAAAAGAGAGATGAATACGAAAACGATAGAGAACTCGGTTCGCCTTTTACGGGTATCTTGTTCTTGAACCTCCATTGATTTGTTGTTATTAGATCCCCAGATGGGTGCAAAAGAGATTACTTGAAGCTTACTCCACAATTTTTAGAGAAAAACTATTCGTGTGTGCATACGTTTATATATGTGCGTGTTTGTAAAAGAATGGATTTGTGCTTTGTTGTTGTGGTTGGGTTGTTAGGTTCTTTGCTTAGCTTTTCATATAATTTTTTTTGAATCTTGAGAAGAAACTTTTGTGGGTCAAGCTGGTTTTGGACTATTTACTCGTTTTTAGTTTTCTCTATTGATTATGTTAATAAGTACTCATTCAACATCATATTCATTTTGAAGAAAAAACTCAAAATGATATTTAATGGGTACTTTTGGATTAAATGTTGTTAATATTGATGAAGTGTTTTTTTTTTTAGAGGTACGTTGTTAAACTTAATGGTGTCTTATTGTCAAAAGAAGTGATCAATGCATATTTAATGGAACAAATACAATACGTACCTAGCAAATTTCGTAATTATTAGATTTTTGTAATTATAACAATTTATAAGCATTCATTATCCAAATAGAAAATTGGTATTTTTGGAAAAACCTTTTCCTTAATGGTATTTTTTTTGGAAAATTGCCTCACAAAAAAATAAAAGAATTAAACAATTTGAATTTTGATGGGCGGACTTTGTGTAATTCAAAAGATTAATGAAAATTCCAAATGACGAAAGGAAAAAAAAAAGTGATTGTTAATAGGGTGTAATCAGCAAATCATTTAATAAAATCTTAATGTTGGGTTGAATATTAATTATACCAGAAACTGGCTATCATATATTTAAAGAAAAAGACTATCATATATTGGGAAGTGTAAGCTGTATAGAAAATTCAGTTTAGTTAAAACGCATTCAACTTTTTAAAATTCAGTAAATTAAAATTAAAGTTGATGTCCAGAAACATCATTGCAAAACCAAATTATTCGAATTACTTGAATCGTTACGGTCCATCAATTAAACATGTACGTAGTTCAAATACATCATTTGATATTTCATACTTGTTCGTTTTTGGGAGTGCATTTTTGAGCCGAGGTGAGCTTGATGGGTCTGGTCTTGAGGACAGGATTTTTCTCGAAAAAGTTAGTTGGCCGAAGTTCAAAGCCACCGGACAAAGTAGGCATCGTCGGAAAATCTTCTTGGCTCGGGACGTGGTGGAATCCAACAGTGTACCACATCACTATATCTTTCTTCTCTATTTCCCTATCCCTGCAATTATATCCAAGTACATATAACTTTAGTCTCACAAACAAAAAATTGTACCCGGTCATCTAATTAAGAGTTGCTCGAACCAACAGTCTCTAGACTTTTATCCGATAACTTCACCACATTAATTTTTATCTCCTTTAAAATGATATTTTGATATACTTGTTGAAATGTTAGTCATTAATCACGGTTGACATAGATATATGTATATGTATGATCTTACCTTTGAGACCAAATGGCTAATGTATCGTCTCCTTGGCTCCGGTCAGCATACAAACCACCTGCCCAAACTTCTGACCTATTGTACGGCGTGATCCACATGTTATAGTTGGTGAATGCTGCTCGAACCTGCGGGTAATCATCTTGGGCAAGAAGTGGACCTAGAGCCGATCCATGAAGTAAACGGTATCCAACTTCATTGCCATGTTTCGTTTTCCGGTTAGGGTTAACTACCACTAGCTCCTCTGCCTTTAACCCTAATTTCACCCTACCCTCTGCCTCGGTCTTGGCTGTCTTTGATTTCGTTGTCCAATAGCTTCTTCTCGGTGTTTTAACTGATTTTGTAGTCTTTTTCGTCACAAGTTCGGTACGGACAAAGGAATTTTCGGTTCCATCGATGTCAAGATCAAGGCGGAATGTTACAAAATGGTCATGGTTGACACCAACTGTATTGTCCGCGACAATTGTCCCATGTATGTCCTCTTCTTCTTTGATCTCTGATATGTGAGTATATTCCACCGGTTTAACTTCCAAAACACCGGTTAAACCGACCTAGCATATCAAACCAAAATCATCACATATTAATATGGGTTATAATAAACAGCTAAATCGAATGTATGATTGCAATGACCAAATATATAACGAAATCTTTTGGTGGTTCAACTATTATTCACGTTATTTATGTTGGTATCAATGTTAAACTATGTAGACAAAAATGATTAAAGACGGTTTTACCCCCATTTTGATGGAACCACTAGGCTTGAACTCATAATCAACTATGTAGTCGTAATTCCCCACTGTCGTCACAATTCTGGCAACAAGACTCACGTCTGGTCTTACCTCCGTAATCTGTATCACCATATACACAAAAAAAGAAAGAAAAAAATCAAGTAATTTTATTATAATATATAGATATATTTTGTTAATACAAATTACACAATACGTCTTATCACCTCTAAATTTGGGATTTCAGCTTCAGTGTGTCGCCACATGATATCTCCCGCATATTTCTCAAAAATGCATATAGCATTTGGGATTTTTGCGGGAGTTCCATCTTGACCCGCAAAAATCCCATCCATGAAAACCGCACCCGCAGGACAATCAGTATACGGTTCAAGAGACACGGCGCATTGACCACAACCAAAATCACCACAATCAAGGTAGGTAATGAAATACCAATCTTCATTCGGGTCCATATAAGGTATGAACATTTCCGATAAATGGCCTTTGTATAAAACATGCCGGTACTTGTTCACATCCGCGTCAAAAATGGACGCGAGAGAGATGACAATACCAGCTCGAACGTCGAACGATATGTGAAATTCCCAATTTGCCCATCTGCTCACCAACATATATGCATAATTTATATCAGTAAGTATATTTATTCTTCGGATTTAACTAGTATCAGAATGCATATTTTCCACAATGTATGCATAATGTTTTTTTTTTCTTTATACTGTAAATATTTATATTAAATAGTAAAAAACAATAAATTAAAAAAACACAAGAACTAGGATCAAATATCATGTATCTAGTTTTTTGTTACTGAGTAAGGAAATTTTAACAAAAACCGTACGTGAAAGTATAGGCAAAAACAAAAAAAGGGAGAATTCCAAAATTTTTAACCATAGAGTTTACATAAATGAATATAAAATTGAATATAATGAACAAAAGGAGTAATTCCAAAGATTGAGATATGGAATATCTGTGTGGGGATTGGGTGGATAAAATTTTGTATTCACGAAAATGTTTGAACCACTCAAGAAAGGCAATAATAGAGTCTAGTATATATATTTCCAAATAGAAAAAAGTTTTGGGACAAACTTATGGTGCATGGGTCCTCTACACAAAACTTTCAAATTAATTTTTGTTATCTTTCTTCTTTTTGAAAACACATGTTTTACATGGTAACAATATAAATATTAATATATATATATATATATATATATTATAAACTGAAAAGGTAGATTTTCAGATTTGAAAGTGACGGAATTAGCAAAAAAATAAAAAAATAATAATTAAAAAAATTATTGCCAAAATAGCTTGAAAAACAATTAATTGATTCGTAAATATTTATGATTTTTACTTTGATTATTACAGAACTACTGAATTAGTCTGCATAATTGAGCAGTTAGATATCAGCTTAGATATGGAATATATGTTCCAAAGAAAAAGAAAAAAAAAAACTTAACTAAAGTTTCTAGAACAATAAATAAGTGTTCTTAACCACAGTAAATTAAAAAAAAGTTACGTACAAGTTGGGTTTCTTAAATATTCTTAGGTAGTTCCCTAGTTGGCTGGATTAATAGGGGAAAAAATTGTAAGCAAGACTTTTGCTATTTTATTATCTCTTCCAACAACTTTTGATATTTTTTTTGTTTGCGGTCAATTGGTTGTTTTCTTAAGATTCAGAAATTATGTACTAAGGGTGTAAATGGTACCGGCTGAATCTGGCTGAATGTGGAATCTGGCTGAATTTATTTGAGATTTTCGGCGGAATTTGGCTGAATATATTGAAATGTAAATGGTACCGGCTGAATGGAATCTGGCTGAATGTAACATATTAGTTTCATTAAAAAAATAAATCTGGCTGAATCTGGCTGATTTTAAAAGTGGAATAAGCTGATTCAAATGGTACCAGCTGAAAAAAAAATCAGCTGAAATAAGCTGGAATTTCAAATAAGCTGGTACCATTTACACCCTAAATCAAAATGAGAACACACACAAAAAAAAAAAAGCTTTCTAGAATCGGACTATGGTCTATAACTATATATATATATATATATATATGTACATGGACATATATGTACATGGACAAACTTTAATATTTTAATGTCCATTTATGTAGTATCATTAATATTTGCAAAATCTTATCTATGAACTGTATGTGTGGCCAAAGAGAGAGAGATATAGACCCATAAGTCAAAATTGCTAATCATGTAAACGTTTACCTGATGACATGACCATCAATCTTGAACCCTGGACCATCAGGCTGCAAAACGACGGCGTTTCTAAGCGTCGGTCCAAACGGCGGTTTAAGCTTAGAGAAACGGTACTCCGTTCCGTTAGCCTTAGGCATAACAACCGTTAACCTATCATTAAACTCCGTTACTTTCATCTCATCAAGATCAACGAGTATAGTCATACCTTCAATAGGTCTAAGATACATATTAACGGTCCCATCAATATAAAACGGCATCATTCTGATGACTCTATCCGTCTCGGCTTTACTTTCACCGTACCACCCTACCGTGGAGGTCGTGAACACGACCTCCGAAACGTTCAAGCCTCGTTTCGTGATTATAGAATCACGAAACGGTTTGAATTTTAATATAATATCGCTGGCTGCTTCTTGCTCATCGTTTGTGAGCATAGGGTAACCATTCCCTACGTGGATTTTGTCCGAGATGATGGATCGAGAGGAGAAGTCGATGACGATCTCTCGGGTTTTGCCATTATCTCGGGCTATGACGAAGGCTTGACGTGGTGGTGGCTTGATGGTTTGGTTATATGATGATGAATGCCATGATAAGACTAGGGACTTGTCGGGCTCGTTGAGACCAACGTATTGGAAAGTGAACTTATGGTTTGGACCAATGTGGTAGGTTTTGTTGATGATGTTTCGGACTAGTTTGAGTTCGGTTTCGGTTAAGGGATCAAATGGGTGATTTGTTGGTGTGAAGCTTGACGTTGATGAGGTTGTGATGAAAAGGGAAGAGAAGAAAATGAAAATGGTGATGTGAAGTGGAGACATGTTATTGGTTGATTTGATGGACTTGGTTTACGCTTAAACTTTTATAGACAAAAAATACGTCCCTTGATGGTATTAAAATAACAATTTTTGGACGGAAAGAAATAGAGACTCTAGCTCAAAGAAATACACATTTTTTAGTTTAATCATTATCCTACACATTTTCTTCTTTTCCATTTTCATTTTGTTTCGGTCTCTGTTTAACAAGTAATATTTATCTTTTTACAAACAGATTTTTTTTTTTTTTTTGGTAAACATCTTTTTACAAACAGATATATTCACTAATTCTCATATTTTCTCAGATGTCAGTAAATTTTTGTTGTCACTACAGTATATAGAGACCACTTTAAAAAAAAAAAAATGTATGTTTACGATAAGACCGTTCATGAACATACAAAGTTCTAAAAATTAATTAAAAAAAGCTATAACATTCATATAAAATATGAATAATTAACTTATATATGTGTGTGTGTGTGTTAATTAGTCAAGTTTTTAAAAATGGTATATACATATGAGAAATTTAGTGGTATTTTTTAAAAGTTATATCGTAAAAGTAGCACTTCTCACCAAAAAAAAAAATTATGGTTGATTTGATGGACTTGGGTTTATGCTTCAATTTTATAGGCTAAAGAATATGTCCCTTGATTGTATTAAATAATATTTTTTGGCCGGAAAATATAATATATATATATATATATATATATATATATATATATAATAGATAATTTATATTATAGTTTGATGCGGGCTCGGTTAAAGTTAAACCATTCGGCGACAAAAATGATTAGGGACACGATTTGAGAAGATAATGACTAATGAGATAATGAGTTATGCATGCTTATAATTTTTAATAAATACTAATGTTTCTGGTTTTTTTTTCCTTTTGACCACCACGATATATATTCTAATTCTCTCTCAATAATTTTTCTCCAAAATATATTAGTATTTTTCTCTATCAAAAAACATATTAGTATTTTTATTGTTTAGGTTTGTAAGTTGTTCCAAATTAGGAGATGCATAATGAACTCTAATAACTCCCTTAATTAAGGCACATGACGAACTCAAACATATGATTTTTTTTTCAACTTAGCATCATTATTTATCTGGAGAAGTGTTGGAGCTTCTCAAGTGAACTGACAATCATATATTTTAATTTGGTAAATAGCATGTGGTTGTGTCATTAGTTTAAACTTTAAACTGAATCCCCAAATTTTTTTTTTTTTTTTAAATCTATTAGATCTACTAAATTTAAAAATCAAAATCATCAAAACCAAATCCATTAGTTATTTAAAAATAAAATATACCTCAAAGTCACGTGAACGTAATGCCTCACCAACCAAATGCAACAATGGGTAATTATCACAAACTTCATACTCTAAAGACCGATTTAATGACATGATATTTTTATGCATGTTTTTAACGACTTATGCATATTTAGAAGTAGAGTTTTTGCTTTTTCCCATACTATATATGGGAGAAAGGCCAATTAGTATCCGAACTCTTCTCAGAGGTGCTAATTAGTACCTATACTTTTGATGTGTGTCATTACGTACCTGAACTACGCAAAATCCTACTATATGTACCTGTACTTCTCGAAATTTGTCCAAACCAACCCCTCTCCCTCAAATCAATTTTTAATTTCCAATTTTGCCTTTAATTTTCTCCTTTAAATCAATTTGTTTTTATAATTAAAACAAAACCTAGAAATAAATATTTAAAAAATGCAAAAAAATACAAAATAAATTTTATAATGTTTTATAATATTTTATAGATTTTTAGGGTCTATAATCTAAGGTTTTTGATTCAAACCCTAAACCCTAAAATTATGAACTCTAAAACACGTTTTAAACCCTAAATCCCTAAAATACAAACCCTAAAACTTTTAAATTTTAACCTAAATACTTATTAAACACTAAAACTCAACCCTACAAATTTATAACCCGTAATCCTTAATTTTTAAATCTTAAATGTTATAAATCAGATCGGGATACCCATTTTAAACCATAAG
>OVAF01001835.1:0-19021 GCA_900406245.1 Odontarrhena argentea | reverse complement strand
GAAATGAGCATGGAACCCTAATTCGATTAATCGGAAGATTGAAAAAAGTACGATAGTAGTTAGAGATCTTACCGGCGAGAAGCGGAAATAGGATGAGAAAACGTTACCCGAATTTTTCCGATTGAAACGCGACAGCGATTGAGTGGTCACAGCTGTGAAGGGTGTGGCTGAGGAAGCCGATCGCGATTTTTCCTCGCTCTCTCTGTTTTTTTTGCGTTTGTGCCTTACTACACGGAGATGCAAAGGCTTTTAGTGAACAATTGGGCTGGGCCGAAAGTCATATAGTAATTATGTTCTTCTCTGATGGTTTAACCGGGCTGAGACGGGTTTGTGAAGATTCATGTACTGATTTGGACCGGTTTGAACTCGGTTTTGCTTTTCTTTTTCTTTTGTGATAGTACAAAATTTGAGCTGTGTTTTTTTTTTTTTTTTTTTTTGGTCAAGATTTTTTGCAATTCAGATTAGTCACTANTTAGTCACTAGTAACTATTTGTTAAGATTCTGATACTAAATTTTTTTTTCTTATTAAATCATCCCAAAATATTACAAAGAATAAAAGATCGATAACAAATTACATCGATTTATTCTCGCAAGTTTTACCGAACTTAAACACTCACATACCATACACATAAAAAAATAAAACTCTAAATAACTCATATTTATACCTACAAAAATAAAAGAAAAAAAATTATTTGAATAATTCTCGCCGGATAAGATGTGGAAGATGGTTTTATTTTTATGTTGTAAAATAACGAAAAATTAGAAAAGAAAAGATTACGTTTTTCATTTTCTGTTTTTACAACTAGGTTTTTGGTCGTTAGACATAGAATAAAACTAAATCTAAATCTAAGTAATATAAATCCAAAATCCAAAATCCATAAATTACGTTCACGTTATTTTTTCTCTCGCGTTTCATTTCTCTCTTCTATTCACACATATTGTCGCTTTCTTATTATCTTTCCAATTTTCTTAAACATCATATTATTGATTTTGTCTTCTCTACGAAGATAACTTTTATGTTTTTATTTGATTAACCTTAAAAGAAAATCTAGTCACACAAACTATAAAAAAAAAACTAATTGCAAAAAGAAAGAAAAAAACACTTTTCCTAATTTCCCCACAAAAAGCAAACATCATAACAATAAAAAAGCTCAACAATATTTCAGGTTCTTTTTTCTTTCATCTAAATTGTTCATAAATTTATTCAAAAGTATTTTCAAATTAAGTCTGAGAGGTATCATCCTAATTTTTTCATTAATAGAGAAATTAACATCACAAAATAGTTGTCCAAATAATGTGAATAGATCAATACTTTATATATTATGGAATAGTCGATTCATAGTAATATGTCAATTACGTAAAATGATAAAGGCCAAATTATGGAGAATGCCACTTTTGGGCTATCTTATTTTAAAAATGCCATGGACTTGCTGAGATACCATTAAACCCAAACAGTCATCACTTTAATACCAAAAAGCCCTCGCACTTTAATACGCGACCTTTCTTCTTCTTCCTCTCCACCCCTTCCTCATAGCTCGATGATCTACAAGTGTAGTGTGTGAGAAGACGTTTTCGTCTTACCAAGCTCTTGGTGGACACAAGGCGAGTCACCAGAAAAACCTATCAAGCGGCGGCGGAGGAGATGAGCCATCAACAACATCGTCGGCGGTAACCACCGTGAGTCACGGCGGAGGGAAATCGCATGTTTGTACTATATGTAACAAATCTTTTGCGACCGGTCAAGCTCTCGGCGGCCACAAACGGTGCCACTAAGAAGGCAAGACCGGTGGCGGTGGAGTGTCGAACTCGGAAGATGTGGGGTCAGCAAGCCACATCAGCAGCGGCGTCGTCTCCTTTGGGGAGTTAGGGTTCCGATATGAAACGAAGGAATTAACGCTAACACGCCTGAAATCGCAGATGAGCAGACAGCGACGCTGAATCTATGTCCCTCTCAGTTGGAGAATATAATTTCCCCCAATTTTGATGTAAATTAAACTGGAAACTCTAACGACACCTTGAAGATGGTTCAAGGTCATAACAGACATTACACATGGGGTTGTGGCATTTTTAAAACTCGTCAGACGAAAGTGGCATTCTCAACAAGTTGTAGTTTTTTTTGTGGTAGTCATATAATTAAACCAATGATAAATGACAATTATGTATCATGTCAAAAAGATAAAATATGGATTACAAGGTATGTTTCATAGTTTCGTGACCAAAAAAAGAAAAAAAAAAGGTATGTTTCATAGTTTGTGGAAACTCATAAAAAGTGGAATACTTCTCGCCTTCAAAAGTTTGTTATCTTATCAACTTTACAAGGAAGACATAAGGCTTGAAAGTGTGATCACTCAAAAGTTGAGTTCAAATGACATTTGTTTGAACGGTTAAAAATGTAACTGCAACTTATTAAACAAAAAGTTTTTAAAGAGAAAACAAAATACACATGTCTGTATTAAGGATTCATTTCACTTTATTAGAGTCATAATAATTTTAGTACTTAAAGTTGTTCATTGAAAATCCCAAAAACCTAAAATTCTCTTACAAAATGCCAAAATTTATTGTTTTTGTGAAAGTTACAATATTTGAATTTGAGATTTTTTTTTTTTTTTTTACACCGTTTAAGACATCTAAGACTAGTTTTATGGTTTTGCTGATTATAACGAATCTAAGACAAATAAAGTGAGAGATTGTATATATTCTTTTATGATTTATAATCATGGTTTGTGGTATGTTTAGTGTTTACCCCAAGGATTTAACCGTTTTCTTCTCATAGACGCGATTTATATATTCGTAATTAGTGGTTTCGTTCCTCTTATTTAAACTATATATTTATATGTGTACACTATCTTTTTTTTTTAATCGGTGGGCTTAATTATTCTACTATATTAGAATTGTTAAATTTATTTTGTTTAAAAAATAGATGGAAAGAAAAAATAAGACCATTCAACTTTCTATATAGAGGTACATGGGCAGTCAAGTCACTGCAAAACTACACTGCATGAAATCGACCTCACTAGTTACACAAGTTACAACTAGCCAACATTTGAATTAAATATCATCATCATTGTCACTATTAGAAAACACTCCATCATAAATATAACAGAGTTAAAAAAATTAAAAATGTTTGGTTCTATATAATGACATCAAATTTAAGACATGAAAGATGAAAAAAGAAGTCATGTTTTTAATGCCATCATCCTCTTTGTCTTTATTCACTTTGTTTTTTTTCCCTCTCTTTAAAAATCCATCTCACACTCATAAAAGTGTCTCCCTTATTTTCAGGCACTTCTTCAATAAACAAAAAGAAAAACACAAAAACCCATTTTTAAAAAACCTTCTCGTTCAACCAGAAGCTTCCTTTAACCATGGCTTCGTCTTCCTTGTTGCTTCTCTTCTCTCTTCTCCCTCTATTACTGAATCTCTCCCTTGCAGACAATCACACGGCGGTTGTAATAACAACGACAACAACAAACCCATCTCCTCATACTCCACCGCCTCTTCCTCCACCGCCGCAGAAACACAACGTAACATCCTCTTTCATGCCCGGAATCGCCGTCGTAATAGCCGTTCTCACCGCAGTTTTCTCACTAACTTTCTTACTCCTTCTCTACGTTAAACACTGTAAGCAACGAAACGGCACCGTTTACGTGAACCACCCGCAACGTTTCCCAATCTCAAGATACGGTACATACGGAGGAAGTGGAAGAGGTGGAGGAAGAAAAAATTCCGGTATAGACCGGTCGGTTATCGAATCGTTACCGGTTTTTCGGTTCGGTGCGTTGAGCGGCCACAAAGACGGGTTAGAATGCGCGGTTTGTTTGGCTCGGTTCGAACCGACTGAGGTTTTACGGTTACTTCCGAAATGTAAACACGCGTTCCACGTGGAATGTGTTGACACGTGGCTCGACGCTCACTCCACTTGCCCGCTTTGTCGTTACCGGGTCGACCCGGAAGATATTCTCTTGATCGCTGATTGTAACTCCTGGTTCGAGCTCCGGTTAGAGGAAACGAAGAGTAACAATATTATTCCCGGTTCGGCTCGGTTCGATTACGTGAGTCGGGTTTCGGGTCGACATTCATCAGCTGGAGAGAGAACGAGCCGGTTTAGTAAACCGAATACGACGTCGTTGAGGAGGTCGTTGGATTCTAAACCGGAGAGTGTAACGGTTTTAGATCGGAAAGATGGATTGTTGTTGAACCGGAATCGGGAAAGATTCGAGCATCGGATAATGATCTCCGGCGGAGGAAATCGAGATGAGAGATGGAGTGAAGTGAGAGCGTCGGATTTGTTGTATTTGAGATCGGAGATGATAATTAGTGATGATGGCAGTGGCAGAGATGTAATTAATGGGAGAAGTGTGTCGGAGTTAACGAGTATTGAGAGACGGAGGAGATGGGGAGGTGAGCCGAGACAACGACAAGCCACGGCCGCGATTTCGAGGTGGCTCGCTTGGTCCCACCGTGGCTCTGCTTCTGAGCTCAGTGTTGTTTGAGGCTTCTGTGTTTTTTTTTCTTTGGTCCTTTTAGTTTTCGATTTATAAGAGTTTTGGCTGATTTAGTTTTGGTTTTTAAGCTTTGGTCCTAAATTTGATTTATTTGATGAAATGCAACAGTGGCAGTTAGGAGGAAATTAGTGTTTTTTAATGTTCTTTAGTCTATTTTTATTCTTATCAACCTTACATTTAATGAAATTAAGAAATTAATTTTTATTATTGATGGAAAAAACTAGTATTATTTATACAAACTTAATTTGAAAAAGAAACGAGTTTCAATACCGAATAATCAATAATATACCGTAACAATTTACAAAAATCCATTGAAACTCTTTATAAAATTAACAAAAAAGAATTTATTAGGTCTCTAGTAATATTAACTAATTCCAAACAATTAGTTTTGTATTCTCTTTTTATGTTTTCCTTTTCAAAATTACTAGCACCATCTAAAATAATCAGAAAATGAACAAAAGAAATTTTCCTGGAATTTCAGTAAAAAAAAATATAATAATAAAAAAAGTGAGAATTGTATAGAAATCCACGAAACTCTTCTAAAAAAACTATAAAAAAATAGAAATTTACCAATGTTTTAGTAATATTAACTAAATTCGAACAATTAGTCGGGAATACTAGTTCATTTTTGTCTTTTAAAATCTTTTTTACAATGAACTGAGTTTAAATTTAGATGGTGATCTAACGACACACGAAACGCTAGACTATAAATAATGTACTGGTCATTTCTTCAGGTTCACTTAAATTTGAGAGGTAGTATTGGATTTCGTAGAGGTTCTAGCTATCGATGGTGTGTCCCTCCTTATCCACGGTGCTATGCTTTTGTGGCTTCCTTGTCTCTTGGCCTAAGAAGTGTTTTTCGGGCTCGGGAAACTTCTTGATTAGTCTTAAGTTGTGGTTCACTTTGTGTAGTTGTGAGTTCTTTCAGGTAAAAATCTCTGCTTCCCTCTTTTGGGTTTAGTTTGAATTCTGTCCACTATGTATATCATCTATGTATCCCGACCTTGTCTAATAAACTAGTTCAGATGGAAAAAAAAAATGTACTGGTTATGTGTCAATTTGTTATGTTGTTTTAATAACCACTAGCACCCTCTAGAATAATTAGTGTTGATGTTTTTATTTTAAATAATCAAAACCAGGAGTTTATTTGGAGTTAAATAATTATGGATGCACGAGTGGGAGGAAACACAAATATTTGCTTTTAAATATTTTAATTTTGAGAAAATGATATAGAAAGTGAAAGGTTTGATAATTAAATTACTAATTGTCTTGGTTTAATAAAGGGCGAGTATTGGGGATCTGATCAAATGAGTTTATTTTAAGTCTCCGTCTTGTCTTTTTATACCTTGAACTCATAACAATGGAAACATTATGTGCTTGCATAACATTATATTAATCACTTTATTAATATTAAAATAGAATAATCAACAATATAATAATGGTTAAAATGGTGTCTCCTCTTTAAACTTTATGAAATGAAACTTTATAACCTCATCAAAAGAAGGTTCCAACTCAAATTTTGACATAAGACAATGCTCTGACACAACTCATGATCTATTCACATATAGTCTTAACTGTTTGTTTAGTAATTTTAATCACATTAAAACATAAATACAATTTGATTCTCTCGATATATATGTTCCATGGAGTAGTAATTAGTTCGTGTGTCTTTATGTAAAAATCAAGAAATGTCCAATTTCAAAATTTCAACTCATGATTTTTTTTGGGAAGAAGCGATTTAATTTTTTTGTTTTACATTTTCATTTTTAAAAATGGAGTTTTGAATTTTAGTAAATTATTATGGAAAAAAAGCAAAGAAGTGATAACGTGCAAGCAGCGAAGTCATTCCCAAAATTAAGTATGGGACAGATCATTTACTCCCAAAGTCATTTTTTTGATTGACAACAACCAATTTGGTATACAATTAATAACATGATGATACTATTTCATTGACTACTTTATTATTATTATTTTTGAATTATCTTTCCATGACTTTACAACTCATCATTTCCAAGTTCCAACATTCCCAAATTAATAATTGTTTTTTTTGTGTGTTTTCTACAGATGATCTTGTTCCTTGTTTGTAACAACCACTTGTGTTGCCCACTCCTATCTTAACTAGATGTTGAAAAGAAAAAGAGAAAAAAATGAAATGTAGTTGCATTAAGTAGTACTATGCAAAATTAAATTAGAACATGTTTGGTTTGTGCATTCAAAGTAATTGGTGTAGTTTAGTTGAATGATAAATCAAAGCCATAAAATGTAAGCAATTTATTGGCTTCTTATAGTTTTGTTATCTTGACAAGAATCAAATTTTTCAACAATAAATTATATTAATCTTAAATTACGATTATAATTCAAGAAGATATGAAACTTTGGAAACTTAAGGTAAAACATAATATTGATAAGATAAATGATTACAATGTCAAATAGCCGGAAAAAATGAGAGATTTTATTACAGTTTTATGATCGATCAATTTAAAATCTGTCAGCTATTTCACCGTTAAAAACGATCGAATAATTTTAAAAGTTCTTTTCGTTTTCGAAGTAAGTATACACACTAGTCTACACCTAATGTTCTCCATGTATTGGATGTAATGTTTTAGAAAATTCCAACTCATGAGATTTTTTATTGCAGAAACTCAATTAAAAGAGGGGAAACCACTATAACGCATATGTCACATGAGACTCATACTTGAATATTATCCTAAATAGTACATTTGAATCACGAGCAGACTAGATAATTTTTTGTTATCATCTACATATTTTATAGTATTGTTTTGTTTGGACTTTACTATCAGGAGAACATGAATAAGTTTAAATAAAATTCGGTTAAGAAACTGTTAACAAAGAGATAACAATTTAAATCTCACCAGCAAGGTACACATAAAGGAGAACATTCCATGTGGTCTTTGCCTGTGTTATCTCATGTAGAGTCCATCTTATTTCTAAGAAAATGACATTTTCATATGATGAAAACGAATTCGTTTTGTCTACTAGCTCTCACCTTTGATTTCTTCTGCGTAACCTTTACTATTCTCTTCCAAATTATTGTATGCTTAGATAACATAAACACACCTTAATATATATATATATATATATATATATATATACCTTAAAAGTTCGGTGGTATAAACTACAATATATATTTTGTCTATTTAATGATAATACTTTAAAAAAAAATTCAAACAGATATTTTTGCAAATTTCTAGGCAGATAGTACTTAAGACAAAGAACTATATTATGTTTTATATGAAAATATAATCTTAACATTTTTATTTAAAACATTTTACATTTTTTTAAAGAACTAATATATATTGCTATTGTTTTAATAAACAAGAATAAAAATAACCAAAATTCTAAATGGCTAAAATTATTTTTAAGAATTTTTGGATAACTCACGTTTTAGTTTATATTATATATACATTAACTAATAGTAAACAGAATGTNTTGTTTTAATAAACAAGAATAAAAATAACCAAAATTCTAAATGGCTAAAATTATTTTTTAAGAATTTTTGGATAACTCACGTTTTAGTTTATATTATATATACATTAACTAATAGTAAACAGAATGTTTAGTCTTTTTTCAGTCGAAATATCTTGTTAGGTAGGAACCTCTTTAAGAAAACTAGAAACAAGATCATGTGTTCTATTTTATGGCTAGGGACATTTGTTTTGTCTTAAATGGTTTGTTAATTAACCTTTTTATTTTTATTTTATTTGCCTCAAATTTTGACAAGACCTTTAAAGTAGGAATTTGCATGTTTCAACACTTTTTAAGATCTAAATTTCAGTAATGTGAACCATAGTGTTTTTTATGAAGTAATATAAGAAATCAAGAATGATACACCTACCAGCATAAATTTGAAAATGTATGAAACCAGATATTACATCAGAATAATAAGATAGACTTCTTATCGTTTCGCAAAGATGCATCTTTAGTCTTTATACATACTAGGGAAAAAGTTATTTCTCAATAATAATTGTATTAATTATTTATATTATAAAATTTTCTATAAACTAGTAGTAATTTAAGAAACTCCAGAGTCCCAAAATTTTGACTATTAACTAATAAAAAATTCACTGACAATGAAAAAAAAGTCCTTTGCAAAATAACTAATTTTTTTATATTTATGAAATAGATGAAGTATTTTTTTTTTTTTTTACCATTCTCCCTTTCTTGGAGGACTGAAGAATGGAGTTCCATAATAATATGGGCATTACCAACTCTTGGGAAAGATAAATAAGTAATTTTTCCATTCTAAAAAAGTTACTACAAAATCCAAAATTGCTGACAAAACAATGCCAAGAAAAATGTGGCCCACTTTAGAATCTTTGAATTTTGCAGAGTTTGAGCTGCAACCTACAGAGTCACTAGATACGTCAAGAATCAAAGATATACCATAATCTGATAAGTTGGACCAAGAAAAAGAAAAAAAAAAAACTAAACTTTATTTTTTCATTATTTCATTCACAAAATTTTACAATGTTATTAGAATTTTGACATAGTCAAGATACCAATGTTACTATTCTTATTTTGTCACATTAAAGAATCTTGTTAAAGTATGAAGTGAATCATCCATTGGTTAATATGAAAAGTGTGTAGATAAGTTATGTGTGTACATCATCATCATCCTGCAACNTGTCACATTAAAGAATCTTGTTAAAGTATGAAGTGAATCATCCATTGGTTAATATGAAGTGTAGATAAGTTATGTGTGTACATCATCATCATCCTGCAACAAGATCTCTCTCCTTTTTCTCCTTTTCTCATACTGTTTCTCCATGAAAAGCCACTTGAGTACTTGGAAAACAGTTTATAGACTTTCTCAACTGTCACAATCTTCCAAGCTCCCCCAACTTTTTATTTTTTGTTTGTCTCTCTGACTTGTAACTATTATTACATAACCAATTTTCTCCAAACATTTCTCTCTGAACCCCATTTTGGCATTTTCCCCTCATTTCCCACAGTTTTTTACTCTTGCTTTTTCCCCTGTCTTAGAGTTATTGTCACACACACACTNTTTTCTCCAAACATTTCTCTCTGAACCCCATTTTGGCATTTTCCCCTCATTTCCCACAATTTTTTACTCTTGCTTTTTCCCCTGTCTTAGAGTTATTGTCACACACACGCACAGTACTTGTTTTGTTGCCAACACTACGTGGACTCTTCTCCATCACATTCATGTTGTGAGATTAGTAACTATGGAAGAAGAAGAAACCTCTTTAAACGTTTTGGAGACGGGGACGGCTTGGAAACGTTCCTAGACGTCTCAATTGAAATGAGATGTTTCATAACCACGAAAAAATCTCAAAATGAAAAGGGAAAAAAACATACAAAACTTATTTGTAAATAAGACTACTATTTCATCATCTAAATCTTCCTTCACGTCTTCCATACACACTAATCACGAGGCCAACAAGATATATTTATGAAACTAAAAGTGAAATGTTAAACTAGGAGTTTTTCTAATATTGTGATTTATGTGAAATTTGCTTACCATACATCTCAGCGCTACATTGGTGGATATACACAGATTTGGGTTGGCCTAGTTGGAACCATGAGAACGAAACATGATGCAGTGAAATGTGGATCTACAGTTTGACCTTGACATGATGATAATAATGGCTGCCGTTTCCAGATTAAGAAATTGAAATGAGTGATTTGACAAGACAAAGACAAAAGACAAAGACTGTGTTGTTGTCTATCACAAAGTTAAAAATTTGAACTCTCTTGTCTCCACCCTTTTTTATCGNCCGTTTCCAGATTAAGAAATTGAAATGAGTGATTTGACAAGACAAAGACAAAAGACAAGACTGTGTTGTTGTCTATCACAAAGTTAAAAATTTGAACTCTCTTGTCTCCACCCTTTTTTATCTCTTTCCTTTCTGCAAACTGTTATCACTTCCATTTCTGATTCTCTGCAACAACAGTTATTATACTGCTATGAAGATTCCATGGCGACTCAACATATAACAACCAACCAACATGTGAGCTTGAGATAGTATATTAATAAAGGATTCTCAAAGAATGACATTAATAAAATGGATTTTGAAATAAAAAGGGAATTTTCTTCTCATTCGATTAATTACTCGGTGTTGTTGTAAATGTTGACATCAAGGAACTAAAATGTAAAAGAATCGAAGAAACAAAAATGCTAATTCAAACGTTACTCTTAGAACAAACAACCTAAAGAATCCGAGAAAAGAAAGAAATAAAACCGAAAAATGGTTACTTATTGATTGGAAGTCTTGCCTTTGATACTTGGTGTTGATTTCGCTTCTCGTGTATCTAATCTGTGCTTTTGGTCCAGTTAAGACAAGAGCCAGAGATGTATGCTGTGTAAAATTTTGGTAACAGCAAAAGAGACTACTTGCCTGTGTTTTCCATAGGTGTAAAAATATAAAACATATATATAAAGAGGAATGAAGAAGAAGAAGAAGAAGAAGAAGCTCGGTGTGTGAGTGTTTTGGTGTCCTCATTTGCTTCGTTTCTTGGCTTCGCTGTAGAGGATAACTCCACATACTGTGAGGGCGTAACCAAGCATCCCGGTCACTGAAACCGGATTTTTGAATATAAGAATAGAGACTACTACTGCTACTGCTCCTTTGGCGTTTCCTAGCACCTGAGACACAGCAAGCCAAAACAGGGTTTACCTCAAAAAACAATGTGGAAACGCAGGGAACATCGAGCATCATTATCATAAGCTTAACAAAGTAAATCTAACTCAACATTCAAGAAAAATGAAAGGAAGTCACTAAGAGGATTAAGAACTGGTTTCGCTAGTTCTACGCTTCCTTAGGGTGACTTAGTTCCAGCCAAAACCCATATCATCCTTTCGAGTAATTCTAGCATAAACATGAATGTCATTAAGAATGTAAAAAGTTTATATTACCTGCAGAGTCAGGGCACTAGTGTGTTTTGTGACTAAGAAATTGGTCAAGTTCACAAAATAAGCGAGCGCTGAGTTGAATAGCAGATACCAAATGATTCTGAAATCATCTCTTGCAAGTGCAATAGTAATGCCAACAACATTTTTCTCCATGATAAGAGTAGCAGGCAGGAGGAAGACAACAGCTATTGGAGCCATGTAAAGGAGGAGATTCATGGAGTTCAGCTTCTCCCTTCAATACAATTAGAATTATTTCAGCAACACTCTTTTACATATTCCAACTTTAACAAGGCCATCGAGACAATGCAGCCAGTTCTTACCCTTCGGAAGAAAGCAAAATTCCTTGAAGCACTGATTTAAGTGCTCTCGCAGCCGTAGCTGCAATACACATAAGGAATCCAAACAGGTGAAAGCTTGGCTCACCCTGACAACACACAGAAAGTAAGAAACATCAAACACAGATATAAATGAAGATGACGCTCTCAACAAAATAATACAGATCCCAGAGGAAGCATACACAAGACACATAGGACAAAAAAAAGAAACATCTCCCCAAATCGAACCATCATAAAGTTCGTATGCTGAAAAGACAATGAGAGAAACACAGAATCCAAAAGATCCGAGCACAAAACAATGCCATGTGCGATACAATTCAACAATATCCAAGCTTGTTCCAAGTATAAGAGCTAGTATCATTTGCCAAAGAACTAAATCAACCATACTCAGCTCAAAATTTCTACTTGCTTGCTCTAAAACTACACACCTATTGTATGAATTGAATCAGCTAGATTTAGCTACTTCACAAAGCAACAATTTTTCTAGCTCATACTCCTACTCCACATTTATAACAAATCTCTTTAAACCATCAAAATGTTTACTCAAATTTCAGAATCAAGGATGGAAAGTTTACCCCACTAGCAATAACAACACCAGTAACAACAGGAACAAGAGTGAAGTAAGTCAACCAAGCTTCTCTCTTCAAGGTCATCAAATAAGCAAACACGGCAGTGAAAAACGGCGTCGTAGCACCAATCGCTTGATTAAACGAAACCGGAAGAAACCTCAACGAGATATTCCCAAACACCACCGACACACAAAAGACAAGACTCAAAGCTGAGATCTTTAAGAACTGGACTCGAGATCGAATCGTTTGCATCGGAACCATCTTTAACCAAGCAATAGCTATGTAACTAAGAAGTGAACAAGCCGTCATGTGACACATTGTGAGGAAGATCGGATACTTGAATCCGTAATTGCTTAGCAAATACTTGTTGAGCAACAAAACTCCGATGTTCGATGAGTACCATGACGCGACGAGCCCGATTGTGAAAAACCGGCCGTTCGTCGCCATCTTCATTGGTTTCTTCGAAATGGGTCGATTCTGATATGGGTAAAGCTTAAACCCTTCACTGGATTCTCACGGAATTTGATCGATCTGGACACAGAAGCTGGAGATCTCGAAAAGGCACAGACTTTAACGATTGGTGATGAGAATGATGATTCAATCGATTGCTAGGAGACGACGATGATGAAGAAATGGAGTAAACAGAGGAGGAAGATGAAGAGAAAGGAGAGATCTTGGCCTAAAAGCTGCAACGAGACCTCTCTTGTCTCTCTTTTTCTCTTTCCTGATTTTGTGTAGAAATGTTTAATTTGTTTCATGGATTTGGTGCCTTATGTTATGCTTTTATATATAATGATCTGGTTTCTTTTTCTTGAAAAGTTAGTTTAATTCCCACATTAAAAGCGACTATATTTTGGAGGGGGTTCCTTGAAAAATCAAAATGTGGAGGTGTATCAATGAAGGAAAGGAGCCTTTGACTTAGATAACATTGTTAAATTACGTTGGTGAAAATTAATATATGTTCCATTAATTTTTAAGTATCTTTAGTTAATCGATTTAACCGGTTGTATGACTATATGATCGTTTACTCTTAACCAACTTTTTTTTAAGAAAAATTGAATAATTAAGAGATTTTAGGTTTAGATTTGTACATCATTTCAATCTCGTCACTATAGTATTTTATATGGCCATATCAGCAATAGTCATTCACTAACAATTTTTAGACTTGTTATCAAAATTGGTTTTGGTTTTGTGATTTTTTTTTATGTTAATTTGTTCGAAGAGGGTTTAATGTTGTGTGTAGAGTTGCATATCGGACTAATAAGCTTTTTTAGATGAAATGATTGTAATATGATATATCTAAAAAAGAAAGTTATATGTTATCTAGACAGAATATGTTCGATTTGAAGTTTTTATGTATAATAGTTTAGGAATCTATAAACATACATTTACATAATTAATGATAGTTTCCACTTTCCGGTGGAAACTATACATGTGAAGATTCTCTAGCATTGCGGTCTTGCCATAATGAGTAAATGGTACTGGAGGGAAGAAGCTTGATGATGTCGGTAGCATATTTAACTATACGTTTGGTTGATCAGTGTTATTTTTAGTTCTAAATCAATCACGCATCCATTTGTCGAGATTTATGAAGAAATTGTTATTTACGTCCTACGTCAAGATAAAATATCCAAGATGGGCTCTATTGTTTGTATAGTCAACTTAGATTAATGTGAACGTAACTTCATAACACATTGCTGTATTGTTTTTTATTTGTGTATTATTGGATACAAAGTTGGCCCCTCTTTTCTTTGTAACAAAAGAGAAAGATGTAGTCAAATTGAAAATACTTATCTTGTTTCCCATTTAAAGTTCAAGTGTATGATCATTATAAATTTGATCACATGATTTTAATTAGTAAAAAAAGAATTATGAACCGATTTATAATCTTTTGTTTCGTGTGTACGTTGCATTGTGCAAAGTTAAATAAACCTATACGATTTACAATTTTAATGTGTATTAATCTAACGAATTAAGAACCTTTTATTCTTATTTTTATATGATCTCTAGCGAATTCCAAAATATAAAGAAATTATTACCATTTGATAATTTTTGGAAAAATACTCAAGCCCATCAAATCTAATAATTTTTGTCTTTATTTTGTATGATCTTTAATAGTGTTCAAAATAATAAGACATTGATATCATTTGGTAATTTTATAAAAATACTTAAACTTACATGTGTATTAAGTATTAACCACAAAATTTACAGATTTTTTACTAAAAAAAAAGATCTCTTGCAACTTCCAAAATACTAAGGTATTCATATCATTTGATTATTTTTTTAAAATATTGAATTTTCGTGTGTATAACCCACCAAGCTGAAGTTATTTGTCTTTATTTGTATGATCTTTAACGGTGTCTAAAATAGCAAGTCATTAATATCATTTGATAATGTTGGAAAATACTCAACTTTCATGTCTATTAACCAACCGAGTTTAAGGATTCTGGATTTTTTTTTTTTTTTTTGTCTAATCTCTAACGGTGTCCAAAATATTAAGTAATTGATATCATTTGGGAATACCCAACCTTCATGTGTATTAACCCACCAAATTTAAGAGTTGTTTTTTTGGGTATGATCTCTAACGGTGTTTAAAATATTCAAAAATTAATATCATTTGATTTTTTTTGAAAAATACTCAATTTTAGTATGTATGATCTCTAACGGTGTTCAAAATATTTAAGCATTGATATCATTTATTTTAGGATATATTCAATTTTGGAGTGAATGAACCCACCGAAATTAAGGATTTTTAACTTTAGGTATATGATTTTTTTTTTTTGTTTGATCTTTAATGGTGTCTCAAATATTAAGGTATTGATATGGTTTAATAATTTTTGAAAATAATCAACTTTGTGAGTATTATTAACCCACCGAA
This sequence comes from Odontarrhena argentea, assembly GCA_900406245.1. Lineage (NCBI taxonomy): Eukaryota > Viridiplantae > Streptophyta > Magnoliopsida > Brassicales > Brassicaceae > Odontarrhena > Odontarrhena argentea. The sequence goes on along the minus strand of OVAF01001835.1, from coordinate 3,839 downwards.
GTTAAAAAAAATTACTCTTTTTGGTATGATCCTTAAAGGGGTCCAAAATACCAAGACATTTTATAATCTCAAAATAATCAACTTATGTATTAATATACCGAAGTTAAGGATTTTTTACGTTTTTGTATGATCTCTAACGACCATAAAAATGGTAAGGCGTAAATATCATTTATTTTTTTGGAAAATAGTCAACTTCCGTGTATTAATTCACTGAGTTTTAAGATTTTTTTTTTTCTTTTTTGTATGATCTTTTGGAAAAATTTAAGCGTTAATATAATTTCGTAATTTTTGAAAAATACTTGACTTTCATTNTTGTTTTCTGCACGTTGCATGGTGCAAAGTTAAACAAACCTATACGACTTCGTGGGCATGTCATAGATGATTCGTTTCCATGAACATGGATTACATTTTAAAATTATATATATATTTGAACATGGCCATATAGTTGCTAAAACGTCTTCCTTCTTATTAAATGCGGTCTAATAAAATAATTTCTTAATCAGAGAAATAATTTAGTTTGGTATCACCTACCAATACATAATTAATATCATCCTAATCCATATCACTAGATAAAATACTTTGAAGATATAGTGAACACGCGAAGAGCATCTTCCGGATTTTAGCAATCAAACAACAAATTGGTGGTCGTCCGAAAAATTAGGAAACTATTATGTGCACTTCTATAATTAGTCCTCTCTTTTTGTTTTTCTTTTTTGCTAGCTTCATGATAATAAGTTAATAACAGAAAATATATTTATACTCAAAGTTACAAATGTGAGATTGTTTGAGAAGAGGTGAGTCTTTCAACACATCTTACAAGAGATATGGTTTATTTTGATCATTAATTATATATACTACTTACATAAGATTGAAAATATAATCTATATTAATTTATTCAAACTGATTTGATTTCGGATACTAAAGAAGACTATTTATAATAATAATTATAACAATAATTATTATTTACTCCGGATAGTCGAAATTAGTCAAACCCATTAGAGATATGTATTGAGATATTGAGTAAATTGATCAGAAGAGAATACTGCTCAAGGAATTCATGAAATTATATAATTAGCCAAAATAAAACCCTTAGATAACTTTCTCCCAATTACTTATGATTTTAATTTGATCTTTCCGATGTTTATTAATTACAAGTTTACTATGGTCTTTTAGTTAGATTTATTGATTGTTATTGAAAAAATAGTCCGATTTAGCAAGCTTTTGGCATGTTTATGATCATATCCAATTACAAATTAGTCAGATTTGGCAAAGAAAAAAAATGGCAGAACTATGACGAGCACATATAATCTATTAATCATATGAAAAACTTTTAGGATACTTATAAACTACTAATCTGGTGAAAAACTAATCTAGAACACATATAAACTACTAATCTGGTAAATTCGCAAAAACAATAACATGGAGAAGGCAAGGTTGAAATAATTTTTAAACAACAAATGTTAGCCGACTACTAATGAAGACATCATTTAGGAAATTTAATAATTTTAGTTCAGTTTTAGCTCAAATTTGGATTTAGTTTTGTCACAAATGGATCTCTTATTTTGAAAAATCTTTGGTCTTAGATCTAAATTTGACTATTTGTTTTCAAGTTTGGTTTGAACACAAGTTTTTTGAAAAAGTGCATCCATTTAAAATAAAATAAAAACTAGTTTATTTTGTAATTCGTTATTTCAATTTAATTTAACGTGATAAGATTGATAAAAACAACACATGTTGTAGTGACCAAAATAATAATAATTTAGAGGTGGATATGTCTTATGCCCCAATTTTTTTGATCCTGAATAAAGAGAAGATACGAAAGAATTTTCTTTAAAGTACGAGAGATTCACGATACGAAAGATTATAAATATATAGAATGTAAACTATCAGTAGATCAAGCAAAAATGTCATACCAGTGTATTAAATATATAGAACATCAAATCCAAAATTTTAGACCAAGCAAATATGACATATTAGTGTATTAATTGAATATATACACATCAAATCCAAGAAATGGTCAAGAATAACATACATTTGAATTTATACTGTGAATCAGGTTTACAAAACGATATTTTTTTAAATTCAAAATGTGTTTGCAAATACCATGTTAAAATGAATGCAAAACTTTAGACATAAGACTATAAGAGGATTTTTTTTTTCCAATTAAACATAAAATTAATTCAACGAAGATATATATAATGGTTTGTATTAGTATTATCTGCTGATAACAATGAACAAATAATTAGTGTTGTCCATATGCTAACCCCTATTGAAATACATTTACGTAAATGAATAACATTATTTTCTAATAAGAATTTTAGTTTAAACATAATTCAACGTAACGCCTAACTTATTTAAAATGAAAAGACTTTTTAAATTGAAGGTGAGTAGATTTTGATTCTTGGTTAAGTTACAACGTGGTACAATTTATTATTATTATTATTCAGATGATATTATTTTTGATGAAATCATAATGTGATCTCTTTTTTTGTTTTTCTTTCTAATAATGTTTTATTAATCAAGTGGAAGATGATTCGTATTTGCAAATGGTGCTAAAAATAAAGGACAATAATAAAAGATATACATATTTCGCATGTATCTGAGTCCCTAGGGGAGAAATTGAAGCGGATGGTCACAAAACTTGGTGTCCATAAACGGATGGTTGTAGAGAAATGTCATAATGCGATATAAACAATGTTAATTGTAGTATTAGACATAAGTTACATAATAATGTTTAGAAAGTGGTTCCCTCTGTTTCCTTTACTTTTTTTATCCTCACTCTTGTTGACAAAATCAAAACAAGATACTTATGCTCAAATGAGCTTAATAAACTAGATCTATGGAGAATATGAAGTAGCTCATTAGAGCATTATAATATGTACAATAAAAGAAAAAGATTACTTGAATATTTCTCTTAAAAAAAGAAGATTATTTGAAGAACATCAATAATACAATGTTTTAGATTGAATTATAAAATGAGTTTGATAGAATGAAAATTTTCCACCATTCTCTGGGTTACGTTTATTGTTTTCATAACAAACATATTTATAATCTTGCAAGGAATCCTAAGTATATGAGCTCATTTTGATACTTCGTTGCTCTTGATTCTTGGACTCTCTAATACCTCTTTAAAAGCAAATGCATATTGTTTGATTTGTGTTTTAGAAGATTTAAGTTTTCATTTAAATCATTTCTCATTCTGATTAGATAGCTAAGTACAAAATTGATTTATTTTTATTTTTTTGGTTGGAAGTACGAAGTTAATTCTAAATTTTAGAATAATAGGTAATTATGTGTACGTTATAAAATTACATAAAAAATAACTCTACTTTTTGAATATATATATCAATACCAAACCATGTAATATCGAGTAGCAGCAATGGTGAAATCAAATTCTTTTCTGGTTCTATATGTATTCTGTCTGAGCTTTTCATTCTTTTTTTTCTTTCTCTAAGATGAATTTATTTAAATCATACTAAAATATAAATTTTTTTTGATCAATTATTTCAATTTGGATTTGATTGAGTTATCCAAATTGAACACATCTATGTAATGATGATCCAAAAAAACTATAATNGTCCAAATTGCTTTATCAGGTGAAGAAAGAAAAATCCGACAAGATTCACAATTACTAGTAAAAATCCAAAAAACACCCAGTGGCAAACACGTAATTTTACCTTTCAACTACAAGTCTCTTCTCTCTCCTCTTTCACCAGCTCAAATAAGAAAACCATTGATCTTCTTTCTACAAAGTATCACTCATAAACACTCGAATCCGTAAAATACATGAGTGGGTCTCTACAAAAATGGAATCTGTACAGCCACATCTCGATACCCTT
>OVAF01001834.1:0-19030 GCA_900406245.1 Odontarrhena argentea | reverse complement strand
TAGTAGTAGTAGTAGGTAATGTGGTGCATATTACAGTCTTACTCTTTTGAGTTAAACGAAGAGATCTTATATCGCCTTATTAAGTTTACACATCCGAGTTCAAAGTTATTACATAGTAGTTTTATTACATGTAGCATATTTTGCCAAAGCATCAGCGATGAAGTTTGCCTCTCTCTTGATCAACATAAAGCTGAATTCACCATCTTGAGCTTATTGGAGAATGTCCTTCAAAACCAAATACAGTGAGTGGAGCTTCCAATTGTGCTCCTGACAACATGTACATAACCTATGAATCTTCACAGTATATGACACCAGTGTAAGCGACTTAAAAATTCTAACCTTTAAATCTTCAAGTATATGACGCCAGTGTAAGCAACTTAAAAATTCTATAGCCTAAAAAATGTGACATGTTTTATCTGCCAATGTAAACACAAAACATATGTCACATTCTTTAGGCTACCGTAACTTCTGAGAGATGTTGTTTAGATTGTTTTGTCGAGAAACATGTGTTCAAGCCTATTAAAATGAGTTTGTGATAAAAAGGTTTCAAGACAAGAAGGATCATAGAATGGAAAAGTTTACATCAACATGATTGACCGGATCCTAGACAAGGAGGTTTTTGAATGCTCATTGGAAGACGAATCACCAGATGTAGAGTCCTTTCCATCTTCCCCAGAGAATTCAAAGCTGCGAATCGATCTCACCACATCATCTCAAGAACTTACAGAAATACGTAAAGAGAATTCCTCCTAGATATTCTTTTGAAAAAACTTGAGATATTTATCCATTACAGGAGTACATCATCCATAAAGTCTGGCAACATGGAGAAATGAAGGAATTATTCCTTATGATCATTAGAGAGACCATACCAGTTTTGAGAATAATATATAAGAGAGAGAATCTAGGCAGATACCCCATTCCCATCTCCATTGAAGAAATGTGAGGGCCAAAATTTTAGGCTCATCTAGAAAAGAAACCACTCATCTTGAAAAAAGATTTCGAATATATATTTTTGGCTCAAGTCCACTACGGAAAAAATCAAATGTGACATTTAATTCGAAATATATAACCAAAAATCTTATTCATAGTAACGGCTATTCTCAATTTTCTGAGCTCAAACAGTTATTTCACTCGGCCCATTATTAAAGCCCAACAACGTAAAGTCGTAAACCGTCTCCTGCCTTGCTAAGGGAGTTTATTTAGGATATTATATTGCTAATTCTCTAGAGTAGTTTGGTTTTCTGTAAAGACTCGAGTCTGCTTGAAGCTTTTTCCAGGGAAATTGCTTGCGTTATCAAAAACCCTAATTCCACCTAGCTTATCAATTTTGCCGACTCTCTCGGTGATTCCTGATTCCCTTCACGAATTTCACTGCTACTAGCTTACAAAGATGTCAAAGGATCAAACAATCGCCATTAACGATGCAATTCACAAGATTCAGCTCGCAATGCTCGACGGTATCACCGATCAGAAGCAGCTCTTTGCTGCGGGTTCATTGATGTCTCGGTTAGACTACGAGGACGTCGTCACAGAACGAACAATCGCTGAGCTCTGTGGTTACCCTCTTTGTCGATCATCTCTCTCTTCCGAAGTTTCTAGACGAGGGAAGTATCGAATATCGTTGAAAGAACACAAGGTCTATGATCTAGAGGAGACCCGTAAGTTTTGCACAGCGAATTGTCTTATCAATAGTCGAGCGTTTTCGGGGAGTTTGCAAGATGCTCGTACTTCGGAATTTGATACGGTGAAGTTGAATAAGGTTCTGGGTTTGTTTAGTGATTCGAATGTGAAAGGCTCTATGGATGTGGATGAGGATGAGGATTTGGGATTGTCTAAGCTCACGATTTCTGAGAATGTTGATGTCGGAGGTGGAGAGTTGTCGTTAGAGCAGTGGATGGGTCCTTCTAATGCCGTTGAAGGTTATGTTCCGATTGACAGGAGCAATTGCAATTCCAAAATGGGTAAACACTGTAAATTTCTTGATGAACTTAAGTACTTAGCAATTTAGGAAAAGATTGATGCTCTAGGATTGGTTTTGGCAGATTCCAAGGCTACTCAAAGTAATCAAGAGAAGGAGGAGCTGCCTTTTACCGAGATGGATTTCGCTAGCACAGTCATCTTTCCTGATGAGTACAGTGTGTCAAAACTTCCTCCAAAAACTAAACAAGCTTGTCCTGTAGAAGAATCCTACGATGGCCAAGGGAAAACAGTTTTGAGAGCAGAAGAAACTGCAGTTCCTCCCACCAAAAAAAAATCGAGTAAGCACTAAGGAGCTGTTAAGAGTAGTAGGCCTTACAACCAAGATATTTCTACATACATGTTACTTATTATTGCTTTAAGGTATTTGGCTCGTGTCATGAATCATTTTATGTATCTATTGGAGAGCCTGAGATCTTGTAATGGTTATTTAGGCTATTGCTGCTGATGTGTGAGGCAATGAATACCATTATCTATGCTCTCTATTTATCTGCATGAAGTTGAAGTTTACTGTGCTTGCGCAGGGTTTCGCCGTGAAAAAGAAAAAGACAGGCAGAAGTTTGGGTTTGAGGGGATTGGTTGTGAGGGTTCTGCTATTATGAGTGATGGATACAGTGTAGAATATAGCGTGTCCAAGCAGCCATCATATTCAGTTGAAGATCCTCTAAGTTACCACCTAAAAGGAGATCGGCATACTTTCGACAGTGCAAAAGCTCTAGTAGAATCCTCTTCTATATCTAAGAGAAAGGGCTCCTCAGCGAGACCAGAAAGATTGGGAAAAAATGTAATTTGTGTTGAAGACCTTCCTAATTCTTCTGAGGATGCTGGTGAGGTCTTTACAACTGAATCTTGCAAGGGATCGAAGGCTCAGAATGTGTGTTCATCAAGTGAAACCGTCACTAAATCGTGCCTGAAAAGTTCTGGGTCTAAGAAGCTTAGACATTCAGTTAGTTGGGCAGATCAGAATGATGGATGTGGTGATCTTTGTGAGGTTAGAAATAATGATATAGAAGCAGGTCTTAACCTGTCTTTGACTGATTCAGAAGATGTTGGTAGTGTGTCACGCCTTGCATTAGCGGAAGCCTGTGCTGCAGCATTAAGCCAGGCTGCTGAAGCTGTTGCTTCTGGAGATTCAGATGTCAGTGATGCTGGTAAGTCCATAGGAGGTGTTAATTATGCTAGTGTGGACTTTCATAAATCCTAATTCTGTATTTTTGTGTGTTTTATATAGCTGCGAAAGCTGGTATTGTTTTGGTGCCAAGTACGTATCAACTTGATGAAGAGGTTTCTGAGGAGCATATGGATGATGAAACGAGTGACGAGGAACCGACTCTTTTGAAGTGGCCAAATAAGCCAGGGATTCCAGATTCTGATTTGTTTGACCGTGATCAATCTTGGTTCGATGGACCTCCAGAGGGCTTCGATCTAAGCGTAAGTCTGCTGTAGCCATTTATACAAACTCAACCAGTAGGACTGCATGTAACTAACAAACATCATTGGTCCTTCTTAATCAGTTATCAAATTTTGCTATGATGTGGGATGCACTGTTTGGTTGGGTATCCACATCTTCTCTGGCGTACATATATGGGAAAGATGAATCTGCTCATGAGGAATTCATATTAGTTAACGGGAAGGAGTACCTCCGAAAGATCATCCTAGGAGACGGGCTCTCCTCAGAGATCAAGCAGACAATTGCTGGGTGTCTTGCAAGAGCTCTACCTAGAGTCGCCACAGATCTCAAGCTGCCAATAGCTATATCCGAGCTGGAAAAGGGAATGGTAATATTCCAAACTAGTTTCTTATTGTTTTTATCTCAAGCTATTTGTAGTTGTCAGTGATGTGATTGTGATTTGTTGTTGAGCAGGGAAGCTTGTTGGAGACAATGTCGTTGACGGGGGCTGTTCCATCATTTAGGACGGAGCAATGGCGAGTGATCGTGCTTCTGTTCCTGGACGCATTGTCTGTGTCGCGTATTCCTCGGATCGCGGCTTACATATCGAGCAGAAACAAGGTTGGTTTTAAAGTTAATTTGAACTTACTATGAGGTGAAATGTATGAATAAATTTTGATATGTGGATTGTGTTGGTGTAAAAAAATCAGATTCTGGAAGGAAGTGGAATTGGAAGCGAAGAGTATGAGACAATGAAGGATGTTCTTTTACCACTTGGTCGTGTTCCTCAGTTTGCTACCCGAAGCGGTGCTTAGACAAAACCCGGTTCAGGGTTTATTGGTGGTAGATTTGAATTCCGGATTGGCTTTGCTTATTTACATGACGCAATTTAATATGATAAATGGATCATAGACTTTTGTGTCGTTTTTGGTAAATCTTCTTGTTATAAGAATTTCATAGAAGGACGGTTGTAGTCGTAAAATCGTGATTTATGAGTTATTATATTTGAATTGAAATGTCATATTCTCTTGACCTGTTTATAGTCTAAGAACTTGACTGTGTGTTATTCTATGCATGTGAGAAGAAACTGTTTATGATTTGACTAAACTGTTTTTTCTTCTTTCTTTGTCATTTATTTTGCCTTGAGAAAATTCTGTTTTCAAAAGAAGAATTTTCTACTTGTTCGGATTTTGAATTTTTTTGGGTGATATAACTTCCTCTTGTCCTTGTGTCTGAACTCTGAAGTAAATGAAACAACTGTACACGGAATTAAATAAGAAATCTTGAAATATATAATTATGAAGTTTCCAACTTCATTGAATTCTAATTATTAGATAGGGTCTCAGCCTCACCATATATAAGTGATACATTTATTTTTTGATTTTGTTTTACCTCCGACACGTTTGACCCAACGGCCCCTTTTCAGCCTGTGATCTCCTTTGATATATCCTTGGTAGGCATCTATAGATATTAAAAGACAGAATTACCCTCACTCCTCAGTCTCTCAACTCCAGATACCAACTACTATTGTATGGATTGGCTAAACAATTTCAAAGAAACAACATATGATGGCTTTTTAAGTAGTGGCAATAAAGATAATGGTTTCTAATGTATATTTCCATAATCCAAAAAGTGAAAAAAGGGTTTGAATGGTCAAAACTCAAAAAAGAGGAAAAGCCAAACCCTTTTGATAAAAAAAAAAAGAGGAAAAGCCAAACCCAGTGTAACTCATCACTAACTTCGAAGAGACTACACATTATCACTTGGAGAGACTTTAACATTTGTATCATAGTCCAATGTTGTATCAGTATTTTATATTTTTTTTTTTGTGAAAAATAAATGAAATTTTCTAAGTCTCCAACGCATTATGATACGTCTGAGGAGAGAAGCCAGCTATAAAAGAGATTAACACAAGAAAATAAAATAAAAGTTTCATAATTCGTCTCACCGGAAACATAAAAATAAAGTGAAAAAGAGAGAGAGCAAAGCAGAGGAGAGTTTTATCATCAAATCCTCTTCTCATAATTTAAGATCTTTGATCTGGGTTCTTCAGGTTATTCTCGAATTCTGGGTCTCTGTTTCTTTTTGGGACTACCAAATTTTTTTGTTTTTTTTTTCCGTGTTGTAGCTTCAGATCTGCTTCTTTGCATTCGGATTTTTCCATTGGACCTTATCCCTCATTTTTGTCGGGGGTTTTCTAGATCTTCTTCTTACTTTGATGTTAGGGTCTTTCCAAATACCAAAATTTTTGGGCATATTTTCAATCATCATTTTTTTAGTCAAAAGCTTTCTCTCCTACGTTTTCTGGAAATTAGTGTTCATTAATCTGATTATTGAGTATCTTTGTGCCTTAGGGTTAGTTTTCTTTTCTGCTATGAACTTGTTCTTCATCAGAACTAATTACTAAGCTACAGAATTTTACACATTGGAATAACCAAATATGGTTTCTTTGTGGCTTTTTTCTGATGCAGGCTAAGTTTGTGATTGAGTTGAATTAAAGAAGGAGACTGTGTTTTGTAGCTTCAAAAAATGGCATCTGTTGTGGGTATAGCTCCTATTCCCGGAGCACACGCTACTGCTGCTGGTGTTGATAAATTGCCTGAAGAAATGAATGACATGAAAATACGCGATGATAAAGTAGGTTGCTTCATAATATAGCTTCTGCTCATCGAATTCTGTATCTTCATGGCGAACTTAATGGGTTTCTGTTTGTTAGGAAATGGAGGCAACTGTGGTAGATGGCAATGGAACTGAGACTGGCCACATTATAGTGACTACTATCGGTGGAAGAAACGGCCAACCAAAACAGGTTCTTACTTCTTTGTTTTCAGCATTTTGCCAAAAAAATAAAAATGTGTTTGTTAGTTAGGTGTTTCGTTTGATTTTTCTTTTGGTATAATGTACTCATATGTGAATGCAGACCATTAGCTACATGGCTGAACGAGTTGTTGGACACGGATCTTTTGGCGTTGTGTTCCAAGTGAGTTTTCTTCTTTTATCCTCTTACATTAACTAATTCACGGTTATATATCTAGATTTATAAGCAATCTATATGTTGCAGGCAAAATGCCTCGAAACAGGAGAAACTGTTGCGATAAAAAAAGTTTTACAAGATCGAAGGTACAAGAACCGGGAGCTTCAAACCATGAGGCTATTTGACCATCCTAATGTTGTGTCTCTGAAACACTGTTTCTTCTCAACCACTGAAAAGGACGAGCTTTACCTCAACCTGGTTCTTGAATATGTTCCAGAGACTGTTCATCGTGTTATCAAACACTACAACAAACTCAACCAGCGAATGCCTCTCATCTACGTCAAACTTTACACTTATCAGGTATCAATTATTGCATTTGTATTAGAGTTTAGAGTTTTTATTCATTTTGGATCACTTATCAGTTGCTTCTATGTTTTGGCAGATTTTTAGGGCCTTATCCTACATTCACCGTTGCATTGGTGTGTGTCATCGCGACATTAAACCTCAAAACTTGTTGGTATGAAATAGCTTAAACCCAGAACTCACTGTACGTTTCCGTTATTTACTTCTCCTCAGTGTGTAATGATACCTTTTTCCTTTATCATGAAACAGGTTAATCCGCACACTCATCAAGTAAAACTATGTGATTTTGGAAGTGCAAAAGTATTGGTGCGTTGGATAATCTTTTCTTAGGACATTTTTTCTTGAAAAATAATTGATTAAATCTTTCTGATCCTTGTAACTCTTGAAAACAGGTAAAAGGAGAGCCAAACATCTCATACATTTGCTCAAGGTATTACAGAGCACCCGAACTTATTTTTGGAGCAACTGAGTATACAACAGCCATTGATGTCTGGTCTGCAGGATGTGTTCTTGCTGAACTCTTGCTTGGACAGGTAATGCAATAAAATCTTATTCAAACATTTCTACTCTACTCAAAACTGGAATATTGTGATTGAAAAATTCTGTTCTTATGGCAGCCCTTGTTCCCTGGTGAGAGTGGTGTTGATCAGCTTGTAGAGATTATCAAGGTATAATCTTTGCCCTTGTTCACTTAATAACATTTTCATGTTTTCGATACTTTTGATATAATGTTTTTGTTTTGCATTGCATAGGTTTTGGGAACGCCCACGAGGGAAGAAATTAAGTGCATGAACCCTAATTACACTGAATTCAAATTCCCTCAGATTAAAGCTCATCCATGGCACAAGGTATTATTCGATATGTACATTATACTTCAGATCAACATGTTCAGTAGCAGTTAAAGTCAAGTGACATATATTCTCATCGTATATATTCACAGATATTTCACAAACGTATGCCTCCAGAGGCTGTTGATTTGGTTTCAAGGCTTCTTCAATACTCGCCCAATCTACGATCTGCCGCCGTGAGTATTAATTCTGTGGAATATTGTCGTCTGACATGCTCCATTTCCTTTTTTTGTCTGACATGCATTTCCTTGGCCACAGCTCGATACATTAGTCCACCCATTCTTTGATGAGCTAAGGGACCCGAACGCACGTCTGCCTAATGGGCGATTCCTTCCACCGCTTTTCAACTTCAAGCCTCATGGTACACTCATCTTCCTTATCTCCAACTTTATTAATTAAATTATCAGAAGCTTTGTCCTTGAAATCGAAGAAGACAGCTTAATTTTGTGTGAAACATCCTAGATACTTTTATGAAATCTTTTATGGGTCTTGGGCATTCATTATGCATGACTAAGTTTGTGTTTGACATAACAGAGCTGAAAGGTGTGCCAGTGGAGATGGTAGCTAAGTTAGTGCCAGAGCATGCGAGGAAGCAGTGTCCTTGGCTCGGTTTGTGATTTTTGTCCTAAATGTAGCCGCAGCCACAAACACAAGTTTTCTGTAATCGGCCTCTCTCTAGTCTCACTCCCCTGTACGTCTGATAAGTACCACCCTGTTTGTTGTATGAGTAGAGAAAAAGAGATATATAAGCGTTGTTGGTTAATAGTGTAAAACCCATCAAGACTTTTTATCAATAGTTTGGTATTGCTTTTGTACTTTTCCCTATGCAACACTAAACTAAACCGGAGCAGGTTAATAGAATTTCATGCATCACTATAATAAGCCCAAAAGCTTCATTAATACAAAAAAATGGTGCGCGTATAAGTCACGTGCCAAATTTGTATAAGATGAAAAATCACACTTTATTCAGCTCCGGCGAGGGCGATAAATCGGGAAATGCCGTCGGGAAAATATTACTGCGATTACTGCGACAAGGAGTTTCAGGACACTCAAGTTGCTCGAAAACGCCATCTTCAGAGCAAATCTCATCTCCGAGCTAAGGCTTTGTGGTACAGTTCTTCTTCAGGTCGTGTCCTCGCTCTCTCTGCTTCGCGTCTTCTGTTTCTTAGGGAATTTTTTTTTTAAACATGTCCGTTTCTCTTTGTAGATGTTAATCCACAAGTCTCTGATTTTGTGCCTAGGGGTTTATGCAATCGTTTCGTCACCTCGGTTAGTCTCCAATCTATTTTGAGGATTTTTACCCGAATTGTTCTCTCTTCATCTTCTTACTACTCTCAGGATCTAAGATGTTACCTTTCTCTGTTTTTGGATATCTGTTAATATGATTTCGGCAATTACTTCATTACATATGTATCTCATCTTTCAAGTAAAGCCTGAACATGTCTCTTTGTTTAATCCCATCTAAATATGTAGAAGTTTTGCCCTTTCGGAGATTCTTGTAGATACTTGCACCCTAACAACATTCCAGGTAGGCTAAAACTTTTTACCAGCTTTGCTCCATATCTGTGTTTTTTTGTCTTTCTTTTGGCTTCTTTAAACTCTCCACTACATTTCCTCTAGACCCTTTTGTATTTAGATGCAGGATTCACCAATAATACACAACCTCATGATGGGGTGCTTAACCAGCAAATTCAGGCACCTAGTTTGAACCGTAAGCTTTCTTGTTTTGTCGTCATTCAACTTCTCTCGGTCTTATTATGTTTTAGTTCTTGATTAATCTGACGTTGGACCTCTTTATTGTCCATAACAGGTGATTTTGTTAGCGGGAGACCTGGAGGAACAGGTTTGTTCGATCTTCCGCCATCTCTGAGACCGCCACCTGAGCAAGGCTATCCTCACCTTCCCACTATAGACTGGGGATAGAACTGCTTTTTACTTCTCTTTCACCGAATGATACTTTTTCATTTTGTAAAGCCTTTTCTAAGCTCTAAAGTTCCACATAGAATTAGGCCATTACTGGTCTCATGTATAAAATGGTGACATCTTCTGTGCAATGTCCATGGAATTTGATAATCTGCTATAATCTTCGTTGTTTGGATATCAGAGTTAAGTCTCTTCTTTTTTGGACATCACAGTTAAACATATCCACATTTCTGATAGAAAAGTCTTTGAATTTCATTTGCTTTTTCACATCTTTTCCGTGACAAATGGCTGATTTGGTATCACTAACAATAAAATCAGATCAAATATATCTGATTATATAAAAACATAAAAAAAATAAAGAACTATAATTAAATAGACGATCTTTAATAACATTTTTTTAAAGAATTGTTATTTTTCCATGCATAATTTGTTCCAAGAGAGGAAGTAATGGACGGAAGAATGTGTTGGTAATGTAAAAGTTCTAAAATTACACGAGGAAAAGTAGAGTAATCTGTTTTCAATTATCCCAAATTTCAGTGCTGAGGATAACTTTAGACCGATTAATCAAAGCTCTTCAACGTCAGAATCACGAATAGCTCGAGTATAATCGATTTTCTGGGACCTTTAATTTGGTTAGTTCAGTTGGGGTCATAAAAGTTTTTCTTCAAACCTTGCGATTTACGAAACCTTTCAATCAAACGACCAAATTGAGTTATCTACAAACTCTTCATCGGCTCGATCTTATTTTCAATTCGTTGGAAAAACACTCTCGAATTAAACACCTGCGTATGCTGAATATGAGCAAACCCCAAAAAGCTTTTAAAACTAAACCATGAATTCAGTTTACATCATTAAGAACGTAACACATTAGGGATTCTTAAGACCATAACATGGTATCCACGAATCAACAACAGTGAATAGCTAAGATTTGCTAAAATTTTGGGAGACGTGTAAAAGAGGAGATTTGAACAGGCATTCAAGCTAAGGAGATAGAAGAAAGCTTAGCCTTCTCATACATCATTACTGTATAAGAAGTTTATGATTGAGAGAGAGAGAGGAGAAGACTGAGGGGAAAGAGAGAGAGAGAGAGGCTACTACACTTGTTCCAATCTCATGCAGCTCCATGGTACCTAAACCATGACAACTTTCAGGATGATTCGTTTCGATGAAAAGCCTGAACCCTGTTAAACATAACACTACATTAGTATTACGAAAGATGTTTCTACTACTTTTAAATCTGTTTGGTTTCTAAAATACAAGAAGTAACAAAATTATGTTTCTAGTGCCCCACAAGTGCTTGCTAAGTTGAAACATAACAACACAATGTCCCCAACATTATAGATACTCTTCACTTTGGTAATTAAACCGCAACTAAGTTAACGATAAAGATGAAGAGATGAAATGCTAATGAAGAATATCAGATTTATTATTCATAGACAAGCAGAACAGAACAGTGAAAATCTGCCACAAGATAGGGATGTTTTTTGGATGCAATGTTTTGCGCTTGTACATATGACTCTACAAAGGATGATATCAACATGATATTACTAAAATATGATGGTTGCCAATTAGAATAACAAGGTCTACAGAAAAGAAATGTCTAACTCATTGAAAAAAGGGAACTGGTGACTGAACCTAGAGGGCAAGTGAATACCTTTTATTCAACTTGATAGAGAGGTGCATCTAAACCCATCTCTCACAAGCTCGTTTATTGCGTCCCTGAGCCTATGGTAATCCTCAGGTTTGTTGTAAACTTGAAATGAAATGCGCACATAGCCGGTGATCGGATCAATCTCACCCTCCCCAGGTGGTCTAAAGTAGATTGGGATTTCAATGCTGAACCTTTCTCTCAAAAAGGTTCTAAGCTTCAAAACATCTGAATCACTGGACACTCCTAAGCACACAGGTAACCCTACCATAATCATACTCGCGCACATCTTTGGCGGGCAACCAAGCTGAGTTCCCCAAGACTTAACCAGCATATGACCCATCTCAACCACAGAGTCATGATTCCTCTTCTTTATACCATCAATCCCGCCCTCGAACCGATTCACAAACTCCATAATCGAAGGCACCACCAACTGAGCGCTGTAATCTCTAGTTCCAACCCACGAGCTCTCAGTGGCCAAGCCGTTACCATACTCATTAGAAACAACCGGGTGATGCAAGTCAGGAGCACCATTATTCGACTTTCTACAATACAAGAAAGCAACGGAAGGCGGAGCGAAAAACCACTTATGAAGATTACTAGTATAGAAATCAGCACCAATGTCCTTCATATCAACATCGACACAGCCAATCCCATGAGCAGCATCAACAAAGACCTGGTCAACACCTTCTTGTCTACAGATTTTAACAAGCTCTTTGATTGGAATCACAACGCTAGGCATAGAAGTGACATGATCAATCAAAGCTAACCTAACCCTTCTACCATTGGCCTTTCCTGACTCTAAAGCATTCCTAAACCGTTCAACAATCTCATCCGCGGAGACAACAGGGAAAGGTAACTGTACCTCAATGACCTGTCCACCGGAGCGAGTAACATAAGCCTCAACGGATTTCTTAACAGAGCCATACGCATAGTGAAGCATCACCACCGCATCGCCTTTCTGGAACCGTCCCTCATGGAAAGCCCAAGCGGTTTGCTGCAGAACGATAGCAGCTGCAGTTGTTGCGTTGTCGACGATAGAGACCTCATCATCATGTTCAGCGTTGATAAGACGTTTGATTACAGCTCTAGATTCGGAGATTTTGGGTTTGAGATGATCGAAATAGAATCGATCGGGTTGACGGAGGAAACGGAGCTGCCAATCCCGCTGGAGAGCGAGGATAGAAGAAGGACAACAACCGAAGCTCCCGTTGTTAATCCGAGCAAAAGCGGGATCGTGATGCAAAAACTCCGACTCAATCTCAGAAGAAGAGATGAAATTGGGAGAGATTTTGG
Source organism: Odontarrhena argentea (assembly GCA_900406245.1). NCBI lineage: Eukaryota > Viridiplantae > Streptophyta > Magnoliopsida > Brassicales > Brassicaceae > Odontarrhena > Odontarrhena argentea. The sequence continues at coordinate 6,611 of OVAF01001834.1, read as the reverse complement.
GGCGTTTAGCGAAATCAGAAACCGATTCGAATTCAACGCCGTTAGAGGTAGATGAATACCGTTTGGAGTGACGATGGTGGTACGAAGCTGTAGCCTCTTCAGGCGGAGACAGAGACGCCATGGATTTGACCAGCAGAAACCAAAATGGTGAAAGGCTTTCATGATTGATGTTTTTTTTAAAAAAAGAAGATAAAGACAACTTGTCAAAGTGCGGTGCCACGACGACACAGGGACTAACGAGCATTGGTTTCTTGTCGTCTAGTAATTCGTCACGTGACTTGCTCGTGCTCCCACCTCACCTACCGAACTAACTTCCCTCACGTGTTCAATGGTTTTCTTTAAAAGCTGTTGCATCAGTAAATAACAATCCTTTTGCTTTAGGTACGGGACATCTAGATTTTTATACTTTAACGGTTGTTTCTAACGGTCAGATTGATAAAACGCAAGTGGTGAAGGAAATGCAAAACACTTTTCTGACCAAGTTTCTGGTTTTCTTTTTTATCTTCTCTCTGAAAACTGAAAAGTGTTGTAAATAGAGTTACATAGCAGCCTTAATCTTCATCACTATCATTGCCAAAAACCGAAGCAATTGCTACTTTTGGCTTCTTCATGCTGCTTGCAGGTTGGCTCTACAAAGATGAAACAAACTACTTTCAGTGACAAGTGAGAAAGGGAAGTTAGCATGGTCTGTATTAGGCTAGCTCATACTCAAGTAGTTTTTTTAATATACCTTTGATACACTGCCGCTTTTGGACGAAAAACCAAACTTTAATGTTTTCCGCTGATCTTGGACAGCAATTGGTGCAACCGTGGTCTTAGCTGGTAAAGAAACCGGGACACTCTCTGGGTCTTCTTGCTGGTTCTGTTGTACCTGCTGCTGTTTACGAGCATCAGCCCTATGAGAGTTATAGAAATGAATCAGGTTAGTTCCAAAGGATATACAATCTTTCAAAAACATATAAAAATTATGAGCGTTTAAGCACATTTTAGTCATCTCCCTCTCTTGACGCTGCTGCTCTCGCTTCTTTCTATCATCACGGCTGCTTGTATTGTGCATTTCCTTCATTTCTTTAAATCGCTGCATAATACCCCACACTGATGTTTTAGGATTTGGAGAGCTAGAAAACAAGAATAGGCAATTTGGGTTTTTGTTTACCTTCTTATGGTTGTGATCGTATGAGCTCAAGTGACCTTCAAACTCCATCACCGTCCTATACTGTTTGCTGCAGAGTTCACAATAGAAGACTTTACGGATTTCTTTCACATCGCTCTGGATCTTCTGCTCACGCTCTGCTAGGACCTGGATTGTCATAATGGGGACGAAGCGGGCAGTAGAAGGCACCAAAGCAGGTAATAATAAACGGCGGGTTTATGTTCCCCTTTTACGATAAAACCATTTCCGTCAAAAGACAAGCAAATATGCTATACACTGCCTTCTGGTCTTTTGGGTATTGTGTTTTCAGAAAGATTAAGGCAACATTTCCAAATATGTTTTGAGGGCATACCTCCCGTTTCTTTGCAATCTCCTCAGTTTCCTCAATCTCGATATCAAGTTTCTTGCGCTGGATATTTTCCTCTGCAGTGAAATAATCATCTTCTTCTTGCTTTCCTAGACCGAGTCTTCGATCCCTGATACCAGATTTTATGGGCTCGGTTATGCCTGAGTGGAAAAAAGCAGACAACAACAAAGATGATCAAAGATGAGCCACTCAAACAGTCAAAATAACAAAGTAACGAAACATCAGGTTATACACATACCTTGCTCTTGCTTTCCGAGACCTTTTCCTTTCCAACCCATTTTCTGAAGAAGGCGAAACCCGACATTTGATGAAGCTATCATTGTGTCTAATGACGCTTGCTCCACATCCTCCAGATCAACATTTTCAGTAACCCTGTGGGTAATTGGCAATCGAAACTCCTCAGCCAACTCCTCAATAAACGAATCTTGATTCATCTATACCATTTCAAGGGCACCAAAATGATAAGCAAAAAAGAGTTCCAAAACACAAAACTTTAGTTAGAAATTGGAGTTTGTGAATTGACCTGATCCTTTTCATAAATCCGTTTCTCTCTACTGCTTGATTCCGTCTTGCTTTCACGCCACCTAATATCCATTCCTCTATGAAAACCTAAAACCCAATAAATTAGAATATCTGCGTCATAAGCGATCAAATCGATGCCGACGAGTCTAGGTATAGTTTCTACGAGATCAACAATTAGGGTTTCTGTGCTTTGAGATTGGTATTAACCTTAAAAGAGAGATAGGGATACGCAACTACAGAGAGGATGCGAAATCACTATTTGATTGAAGAGGCTTAACCTGGGAGAGTTTGAGCACAGAGATTGACCACCCGGCTGAGATCGAAGAACAATCCTCACATCGCATTTCTTTTTTCCTTAAGTAGGCCCAGATGTTTAAAAATTGGGCCTACAAATTTAGCCTCTAAATCAAATCAGTTTGAAAAATTCTTAAGTTTCAAAAAGAAGTTTAGTGGACATACCAAACGCCCAATGATTTAGAGTTTTTTAAATAACATCGTCTGTTTATGTAAAATCCTTTCTATCTTAAAATAAAAACAATTAATATAAGAAAGAAAACATAAGAACTTTTTTTTTTTTTTGTTATTTCTTCTTTATTATTTTTTCATCTACCTTTTAAATCGCCGTCGATTTTATTTGATCATCTCCTCGAATTATTTTTCCTTCTCCTTAATTTGTTTTTTTTTTTCTCCGATACTTCTCTGTCTTCACCACTGAAACTCCAATTCTCCTCCAAATTTATTTCTTTGATATTTTTCGGTTAATTTATTTACTTTCATCAAAGTTTCTTCCATTCAAATTAATACCTGATTTTTTTGGCTATTCAAATTTTTTCCCCTTTTTACATTAATGCTCAGTTCATTCAACAAGCCAAACCGAAAAAACAGAATTTATAATAATACAAATCTTACCCAAATAATCTTGCATGTACATGTGTGAGCGGATTTCAAACTAGTAACTTATGCTTTTCTTTGTGTAATAAAAATGTTTATAGGTTGTATACTTGTATTTATAGGTTATATTTAAAATTTATACTATTTTCATTCCAACAATTTTGTAGGAAAAAAAATGTTGGATACTATATGATATTGAATTTGTCTTCAATTTTCTAAAACCGCATTGATAACCATGTGATTTTTTTTTATTTTTTTTTGTAATGTTAGGGATTCCAATACAAATTGACTTCTTTGAACATTAAGAATGTGCCACTAGGTAGCTTTGATTTCTGCAAGTTTATTAGTCCCAAAATGGGTAAGATCGAACTCTCTAGAGCACTTTGGTTTACAATTATTTACTTCGAAATGGTTTTGTTCTATTAGTTTATAACTACGTTTTAAATTCCACAAAATCAGCAAAAAGCGAGAACCAATCAAGATAAACACATTCAAATCCGAAAAGAATAAAAACTTTTTCTCTCTTATATATATTCCCTGTCAAATTCGATAATGAACTTTGTTGGTGGTGGATTATTACTTATGCTTTAACTAAAGCTAAAAAAATGTAGTTTACAAGCTAAGAGATTGCTATAGAAGATAAGGATATTTGTATGAAAAAAGGTCAAGGAGATATTAATTAATTACTAATTGTTATAATGTAGCTGGGAGCTGTTGAATATATTCCACAAAGAAAGAAAACGAAAGAAGAAGCGCTCTTTGTCATATAAACAACAACATTTTGAGTGTTTTATTCCTCGACAGATTCCTTTTCATTTGTCTTTTGACTGTTTCCTCTTCTATCTTTCTTTATTTATTAATTTAGTGAATATAATTGGGCACACCCACCAAACCATATAGTTTATATATATTAGTTGTAGGAGTTTAGCCTGATCACATGAAATTGCTTTGGTATGTACTCTTGTAATTAATGTACTACTACTCTATTAATCATAAAATTATTAGTGTTTGTGTTTTTGATTCATCAGGGTTTTGTTAAGAGAAATGTTACTATTTAACTTAGATAATCACCCCAAAAAGTTGATTTTGTGGTCAAATTAAGTAAAAATATTTTGGCTTTTGTGTTTAACAATGTGAGTGATAATAAGATATAGGAACATATGAATATTTGGTGTACAAGTTGATAAATCTTTGGAATTTTTTAAATAAAAAACAATCATCAAAGAAAAATAAAGTCTGGTTGATATGATATATATATAGTATTCGAGAAATTCGGGTCGGATCAATTTCAGATTAGATCGAACGGGTCTATTATTAGACCAGAACGACAATTTAAATGGTAAAGATGTGTTTGGAGGTTTGCCATATCAGTCAGCTATAATTTTTTTTATCATGATATGTTTTTCCTCAAAAAATTTAAAATATACACAAATGAGTATTCTCTGAAGCTCAAAGAATATTGTGACACTAATCGTATTTAATTAATGATCTTCATGGATAGATATGAAGTGTTATAGACTTTAGTACATCGTTCAAACTTGAGAAAGCATAATAGGCGAAGAAAACAATAACCAAGAAAGAAACAAGATAGTGTTTGGACTTATATTACAATAGTACTGTAATCTTTTTAAATCGAAACATTAACATACATAATGCACACTTTTTGTTTGATTCCATCACTCTAATAATAAAAAAAAGTTTGAAGGAAAGTTCAAAGAAAAGACTAAAGGAAACAGAGAACTTGGATGTGTTTGGAGAGGAGCTAGGAAATACAATGGACAAATAGATCATAGACCGTACGTACTGACCCATTTGAGATAGGGCTTGTCTCTTAGCAACCGTCCGATTGTAATATCATATATTCCACGTTTCTTCCCCTTCAGATTCTCCGAATAATATCTCCATCAGTTTGATTTTCTTTACATTGCTTTGTATTATTTAAATGTGGAATACCAATGATTATACGAATTTAATTAGCTTAACATCTGATGGGTGAGTTAGACAAAACTTAATTATGAAGATATTTTAACTTAAAAAATTCATATAGCTAGTGTTAGTTCTATCAGGTTTGAGTTATTAGAAATTAACATGAGTTTTAATGCATATGTATTAAAAACCTTATTTATCCTTGAATACAAGTCTTGGTCTTCTATATTATAGTTGAAAATACAGAATTTAATAAATGCGCACATATATATTGATCAATTAATATTCCACTAAATTTATTAAATTTATAATTTTAAACTGATTTTTTTCTGAGAAATAAGATAAAATGTGTATATCCCCATCTAAATTGCAAATGATATTGTTGACAAAAAAAAAAAAATTACAAAGGTACAAAATGTCAAGAAAGATGATAATACGACACAAAATGTACGTGGGACAACGTAACAAAACAACGTTAAACCAAAATTTTAATTCGATTAGATAAATCTTAAAACCTAACCAAGATTCCAACCAAACCGGACCAACAAGAGAACCAAAAAAAGTTTGCCCAGCCACCCCTATAAATACATATCACCAAAACCCAATCTCTCTACATAAAAAAAAACATCACGTTTTAACAATTCAGAGTATTTCTTCTTGAACCTTGGTGTGTTCTTTCTAGTTGTGCTTAATGGGAGGCAACATGAGAAAGAAGTTCTCGCTCTTCTGCTTGTTTAAATCGCGAAGGTCCTCGTCTACTAGAACAGAAGCAGATGCATCATGGGACGAAGTCGTTTACACAAGAAAAGCATGGGCGAGCGATGAGGACAAGCCTTATTGGGTGGGTGAGCCAGGTATTGACCGTAAAGCTTCTGCTTTTATCGCCAAGTTCCACGCTTCTCGTGTCTCTGATTCCGAACGCCAAACTCTCCCTTCTTGCCAATCTCATCATGACTAGCTAGCCATCAGATTCATCATCATGAATGAATGAGTTTGCTTCTATGTATATTTTCTCTAGTTTATTTTTATATTTATCTCACGATGATTTGTTTATAAATGTAGTATACAATCATTCTCTACAATTAACATGTCATATATCTCTCTATTTCTGCCAACTCTATCCACTGTCTCTTTCAGTTTTTAGTTTCCATTAAGAAATATTTCAACCATAAGCCAGGCTACAAAACCCTTTTGATGTGTTGTGGGATTGCTTCTTTAATTTTTGTTGTGAACTTGTCAGCATACTGATCCATTTCATGCAATTTTCACCAAACGGTAAATGTTGAACGTTTAATATATGACCCCCATAGCTACTATTTTAATTAAGAATTCTTAATACATGAGTACTATTTTAACCAAGAGCCTCTAGCTCAACCGATAAAGATATCTAGGGAAAGTTTAGAGGTGTGGGAATTAAGATTTTACACTAGTGTCTTATGCGGACATCTCTAGCAAGTTTTGCACTAATTAACAAGATCTATACATCATATACTCTTCAGGTTGTAAAACTGTTTAGCTACTATATATTCAACGCAAAATCAAGTTGGCCTTAATTTAAATTTTCTGACAATTGCATTCAATCTTAACAAGTCTGACAGTTCGCTACTACAAAACCCTTTAGCTACGGAATACGAGTAGCCTTACCAAGTATGTTATATTTATATATTTGTTACAATATTTTACTATAGTAACTACTAGCCCTGGGCATAGTGGGTATTGGTTCGGTTCTGGTTCGGTTCCGTGGATATTCGG